>JARHVA010010050.1:0-40000 GCA_037957365.1 Torreya grandis
TCATGTTATGGTTGCAAGGAAATTTCTTCAAGTTCATTTTCTTTCTCATTGTGCACTATGTCAACCTTAACTTATTTTCTTAGAAATATTTCAATATCAACACTTGTTATAGCCTCAAAAAAGTTAAACAAAAATGGTTCACCTCATTGAATCATGCCATCAATACCTTATTATAAAACATCATAATTGAAAACTATAAATCCTTTTTCATCCCTAAGTGGTGTCCTAATGAATATCTCTACATCAATATCATTTGAAGAATTTTCATCAGTTATAATTACAAATATTTCTTCTTCACTTAACTCCCATAATATAGGTTCCTCTTCAAGAAGGGATGTCATGGGAGGGTAATGGGAAAGTTCATTAGTTAGATATGGAATATGAGGAATGGTATATGGCTCATGAATGGGTTTGGGAATGGATGTGATCTTCTTACAACTTGAACCCTTTGTAATGGTTGACTCTTAAAGAAACTATTAAATAGAAAGAAAATTAATTTGAGTAATTTAAGGGGAATATTATACAATAGGAACTTCATCTTTCTCATATCCTTCTTGAGGCTCTTAAATGACTAAAAATTAAACATCACACTTATCCAGTAAGACCTCCTTCTTCTTTTGAAATCTTCTTGAATAGATATTGAAGATGGAGTAGCTTGAGGTTCTCAGGGAGAGGTCAATGGAGATTGAGTAAGCACAAACCTTTCTTTTACATCAATCTATTGATATTATCTTGACTCAAATATTTTCATATTTAAATCTATATCCTTGATTTACATATCCATAATCTCTTGGAATATATTCTCTTAAAGATGGTTAGTGACCTCATGAGGATAAAGGACACAAGAGGGATAATATGGGGTACAAGATTATTATTGGGAAGAGATGAAAGAGACTTGTATAGGCTTAGATTATTATTTGATTTCAACTTCCCAATATATACTTATTTCACCTTGCCCCCTCCATGACTTCACCACTTGGTTCTATCTTGAAACCTTGAAAGACTTTTTAAGGGGTTATTGAAGAAGAAAAGTGGAATCTTGGATCTCAAAAATAAGATTCTCAACAATAATATCCTTCTAATTTTCAATGATCTCTTGGATTTAATTGCAATAAGGGAAGGTTTTAGGAACACATGAAGGACTTGTAACACTTGAAAGGGTTCTTGGGGAAGAATGGGTGGCATATATGAGGGTTGAGGTGGTATGTATAAAGACACATAAGACTAATGGAGTTGGATATGTTACTCTTATTGGTTACTTAGCTTATCCTCAATTCATTGAATGAGACTATTCACATCCATCATCTCACTTGAGAAGCTTTTCCAATTTTCTCTCTTAAAAGATTCACATTCTTCTTTTAATAGCTAAAATTAATCTCTCATGTCATGAATGAGATTACTAAGGATATCTTAGCCATATTCCCTTTGTGTATGAAGATCTATCATGTACCCCTCATAACCTAAGAGAGTTTGCTTCAAACTTGAAAGGGACTGATTTAAGAAGTGACTATATTGGATAAGAACATCATGAGATTGAGAAGGGTGGTCATATGACTAGTATGAATCATAATAAGGTTGATAAGGATCACAAGACTGATATAGATCACAATGAATTTGATAGATATCATCATAGGATTGATAGGGAATACTATAATCTTGAGGAGATTCACCAACTTGCATGAAACTAAACCCTACTTAAAAATAATCCATAAAAATCTAATCAAGATTATGAAATGAAACACAACTTACTTTGAATAGTTGACTAGGATGCTAGAACTAGCTGATCATGCACAGATTCACCATTGATGTTTTGAATACCTCTAAAGGTTGATATGTGAAACAACAACACTAAAAAAAAATCCACAACTTTGGACCTCAGTCCCTCTAGGAATTCCAAAAATATTATCAATCAAATTTGCACCCTTTAGAAAGTAGTTCAGGCCTTAAAAATTTAATGTAACATGGAAACACCTCAATATTATGGGTAACCTATTGGAGAGGTGAATATCTAAGTTAAAGGTCTTACTCCCCTTGATGAATCACTTAGGCTCGAACATTATTGTAAGACTTATTAGTAAAAGGGAGAGAAACCTAATTTAATGGAGGTGATGCACCAAATATGAATTTATCACTACCAACCAACTAAAATTTCACTTCAAACAAGAGACTAACCTACACATGACACTCATCCAAATCTACCTCTTTACATCAATATTTCTCATGAAGGTTTGTGAAGCAATCTTGAGATAAGAGGACTAATCAAGATATCATGACATGAAACCAATGAAAGAAAGCTCACTAAAGACATACACACTTAATTTTAACACTTCAAGAGACTTGAAAAAAGGATTCCAAACTTAACATGAATGCTAAACAAGGAGAATCATGCCAAGGAAGTAAGACTATTACTTAACATGATTAACCAATCAAGCATGCATATTGAAACTATTTAATGGATAAGGTAAAACTAGGTTATTATTCATTGATAAAAGGTTTAAAATGGGTAAGGATTCACCATACCTAGGTAAATGATACAAACTTAGCCAATTAAGTCTTAATATATAGATAAAGTGAGAGAAGGAGAGAAGGGAATATGAAAGAGAGATAGAGAGATAGAGAATAAATGTGTCCAAAAGGAGTTATAATAAGAAATAAGTTTTAAACTTACAAATTAAGTCCTCAATAAAAATTTTTAGTCTTCTTAAGATTCTCTTCTAATCCAAGTGGCGTGAAAGTTTCAAACTTTGCTTGACACCTTGACTAGCTCTCCAAAACTGCCCTTTGCCTTGGCTTATAGAATGAAAAGTGGACTTATTAATGGTTAGATCATGTTGAGTTACACAATATACTATTTAAACCTCTCAAATTATATCTTTATGTTCTCTTTAACACATCACTTCATTCTTTTGCTAGGTGTCTAGAAATTTCTTCAACTTACTAGGTTGATCTTGCTTACTAGTGTCATACCTTGAATTCATCTTCTCTAGTTCATTATTTATCCATTTATGGTCTGGTAAAATCATATTATACATGAAATAATTAATTTTTAGATCTCAAACCAACCCCATAAACTCATTCTACACCAAAATCTCCATTTTGGCTTCATTCTTGAAATCATGTAAACCTCATTATGTAGAGAAGTGTAAGGATGGTACTAAGAAAATAATGGAATATTTTAGGACCCAATATGTATTTATAAATTCTTTCCAATTTTTAGGTATATATAGTTAATTGGAGAGTCCTTTTCATCTATTTCTCTCTCTTAACTAGGTCTCAATCAGACCTCCCCACCTAGAGATTTAATTTTGGATCCACAATATTCCCAAAAGTGTAAAAACTAAAAAAAACATTTGATTTAGTTTTATTACCTCTTTATGATCCTTAATGTTAAATTTTATCTTTTGACACCTTGTATGTACCTCCAAAGTATCTTAAAATAGTCCTTTTTGGCCTATTTTATACAATTCCATACGTATAAGTACCAACCAATGGCATGGGTTGGTTCTTAGGGGAGTTTTTGAAATCATATTTATTATATTATGTCTTTTCCAATTCTTATGGATTCATATAAATATTATTATCTCTCTTCAGGTTGAAATTAACCTATTTGGGTAGCCTATGAGTACCTCAAGGTCTTAAGGATGATTAATAAAGGACAAGCTTTAGATGAACCTAAAAAATCCATGAATCATGAGTTCATATGGGTTTAATATTATTACCAACATATTTATCCACCATTCATCCTTTAATGAAAGATATGAACAAGTCTAGGAGACCCTCAATAAGTATGTTGTGTGTTTGTGATGCCTGGTGAAATATGTGGCCTGTATGTGATGTCCTAAATTTGACTTTGAGTTTCAAATTAACTCCATAGGTCTAATAAATCTATGATGACCTTCTCACATGAATTTATTTTCATATTTATTAATCAACCCTGCTATACACACCACTAGTTTATGCCTACGGCTCTCAAGCCAACTAAATCAAATTACCCTTATTGATTATGTTTTCTCTTTTATACTTTACTCAGTGGTTAGAAAATTCATGTAATATTTGTTTATAATCCATAAAACCTCATTATGGTCCTCAATATTTTCAACTCAATTGATTTTTTGCCTCAACTAAAGTCTCCAAGTAGTAGTGCTTTGAGAAGGGTATACATAGTCAGCTAACTAGACATTTAGGCATGGTTGTATATGACCATCAGATATGGAGACCCCTATAGGTGTTCATGGTGATCTGATCAATTGGATTTTACATTTAATTATAATCCTTAAGTTAATTACAACCATTTCATACATAGGTAAATTCAAATCTACCTTGAGAACCCTATATCCTTCTCGAGTTCCATGATTGATTATAGGTTATCATCTCAAAGTTTTAGGTCCTTTTTTACATTTAACATTTTAAGTTTTTAGTAAAATCATAAAAAATTTTAGTAAACTTAATACCTATCCAATAATTAATGCCTATTATTTTATCAAACTCTTCTATATGTTGAAATATTGCCTTTAGGTCTGATGTGTGAAAAAAAGATCTTAAACTCGTTTAGGCCTTTTAGGCTTTCCTCATGAGATGATATTGTGTGAGAACAATTAATTATTTTTATATATTAAGGTAAATTTCCCATTTTTTGAAAAATTTCATTACATCCCTTTCTCATCCCTAACTTTAGACCAAGAATATTACTTCAACTTGGTTTATCAGACATGTTTATGATCTCATTTAGTTTGGTATATGCAAATCTTAAATGACTCATTTTCAGTCATCTCTCTAACTTATTGTGGGCTTGTTATAATTTAAATGACCTTTTTAACTTGTTCACACATTCCACCAGAATATTTTCTCACCATTATGCCTTATATCTTATTTTTACACTATGTATACCCTCTTGTGTGATTAGACTTAGGCTTGATAGACTTAAATAGGCTTAGTCAAGCTTATATTATTTTGTTGACTTAAAATATGGATTATGAGTAATATATTTTTAGGAAAACATATCATTATGATTTATATCCCACATCAGACCCTTCATCTGTTATGTCACTAAAAATACTTCATCACCTAGACTGGGTAGCCCTGTAGGTGATGAGGATTGTGTAATGGTAGGCTTAGGTTTACCTTATATTTTATTATCTCAAAAAGAATATATTGGATCTATCTTCAAGTGAAACATAGGAAATTTATTATTTTAAATCCACTCAACATCATCACAAGACTTCAAAACTCTAAAACTCCATCATTCTCTATCCTTATCCATTTAGGCTTGGCTATATGTAGTGATCTCTTAAAGAGTTTAAACCATTAACGCATTCAATCCTTGAAGTGTCCTTGCTCACTTTACACCCTACCTGTAGGTCTACTTATGCCTATAGGTCTACTTATTGAGGGATAATATTTTTGACACCTTAAACTTATATATTTTACCAATTTTTAATTTATAACATTGAACTATCCCTTCAAAAGGTCAACATATTCTAATTAGATATCAAGTGTTCACAAATTTGTTCTCTAATGTGTATAGGACTATGTGTATAGTAGTTCATACATTAATATTTTATACATGAGAGTTGGAGAATATTAATTTGATATATATTATTTTTTGACCTTCAATTGAGTAATTTATATTTTAATGGGTGTCAAGTAGTTCAAGGTACAACTTTGTGTTGTCAAGACACTCCTACCATAGACTTGCACTCATGAATGTCCACTTGTAAGCTTGTAGGCCTATGTATGACTAAAACACTTTATTATCCTTTTTTTAAATGTGTAATTGGATCATCATCATACTTATATAATAATAAAAATATTTCAATGGTGTCTCCTTCATTCTACTATTGATTTTTCATTACCACTCAGACCTAACATTGATGCTCAGACCTAGAAAAGGTTGTTCAAATATTGTACAAGCTGTCCAAGGAGAAAGACACTTACAGAATATAGACAAGAATAACATCTCATGGGAATATAAAATGAATTATATTAATTTTATTAATATTTCATGAATTATTAATCATTTTGAACCAATGAATATGACATATATCTTAGGCAAACCAAAACAAACTTGCATTAGAATGATATTACCACACAATCAAGACATTTTTCCTTTTTTTTGAAGAAAATTTATGGATATGAATTAGCTGATGAAAATAACATTTAAAGGATATATTTTACCTATTAAAACATCCCTAAAAACCATTCTTATCCAGCTAATCATAAAGTGGAGAAACCAAAGCAAAATCAGACCCTAGTTGGATGGGCAAAGCATATTGACCTACTATCACTCTTAGAAATTGTTAATAAAGGAGGGGAAATTAATATGAAATACAATTCCATTAGTTTAAATAATATTATTACCCCTAAAAATTTCCAAAATTTTATCTCCTAACTCTCTCTCTCTCTCTCCTAGTTGTACCATTGACTTGAAATTTTCCTTTATAAGCTTATGAAGGTAGCAATGGAGGAGAGAGAAATTATGAAGTATTTGTATGACATAAAACATATTAAAAAGCCTAAAAATGATATTTATAATCCAAAATTACACTCTAAAACTATTTCCAACTTAAATATGATCTTCCAAGGCTGTACAATTGCCCAAAAGTGCTTGTAAAGAGGTATTTTACTTAGTTTAGGCATTTAACTATAGGTTTTATTAGTATATAACCATCCATAAACATTATCTAACATAATTTAGGTGTATTAACCTTCTTGAAACATTTTATTTGAAATATATTATGTAAAACTTCACAAAATAGGCTAAAAGTTGGCCAAAATGTCATTTTAGCACATAAGAACCTGATAAATGGTTAAAACATTATCTTATGACCTTAAAGACACATTAATATATTTTTATAATCTATCTAAATCATATAAAACCTTTGAACATGTTTTAAAATACCAAGACCTTATGAATGGCACCTTGGACTAGATAAGTACACATGAGTCCAGACCTCAAACCAAGTTAAGAAATGACTAATATGATCATACGAATACTATTTAAGGCCATTTAATACCATTAAAATACCACATAAATTTTTTTATAATCCCATGAAAATTTTCAACTTAGAGGGGTTGACCCATTTTGACATGCGATCAAAATTTGGTAAATAGGATTGGTTCGGGTGGAATTTTCATCCCCACACAAATAATAAGTAGTTCATGCCCATGTTTAAATTATTTAGTACATTTTTAAATTTCATTGTAATATTTCACTTGATTCCCACTTTTTCTTTTAGGTCACAAAGGTGTCTCTATTGGCTTCTTTATGCCATATAGGTAAGTGAGGTAAGTTTCATAACCCTTCTTTTAATTTTTATTATGCCACTACTCAAGTAAATTTACCATACTGAATCATGGAAAGGAAATGATATGAGGGAAAATATTTACACACCCATTATTTTTATAGTGAAACATTTCATGATATTTAGTGATGACATAAAACAACTCCATAAATAATACTATCGTCATACCTAGTCTTCTCATTTTTTTCCCTTTACATCTCTCTAGGCCTAATCTAAGTTTTATATTTATAAACCTAAATATTAACCCTTATAAACTTGGGGATTTTAATGGGCATGGACAAATGGTTGTGTTAATTTTCATGATGGCCATGTATGTTTACCCAACTAGTGTGATGTATTCGTCAATTACCTTAGTGGTTTTAAAACTACCACAGTGGTTTTGATGAACACTGTGAAGGTTATGTAATTTTTTCATGCATATAACAATGGTTTAGCCACCATCACGTGTTATTTAAATAACTCGTGGGACATGTATTTTGATGTGTTTTAATTTTTTGAATTTCTTTTTGGTTCCTTTTTTTAAAACTTAGCTCCTTAGTTTTGAAATTCACTCTATGTCATTTCTAAGCCAATTTTAGCTAACTTTACATCAATTCCAACAAGCTCCTATCTATCTATTCTTAAATTCCACATACAACATATTTTATTTTATTAAAAATAACTATTTTTTCCATGAAATTTAGATTCAAAACTTTCACTGAGAATCTATTATACTATTTTTGTGAGATGTATAGTCTATAGTTTACTAGATAAATAATCCCAAACCCCATAACAACCTTCTTGCCACCATATAAAATTGGAGGAAGAAACTCATGAACTCATAACAAACCACTCTTTTGTTTGTGAGGATAAGCCATAGTCTAACCACCTCTTACATACAATTTTCTCTTATGTTTTCATTTATTCTTAATTTCATCATATTGTAGAATCCCCGATTCATCCTTGAGTAATAAATAATTAGATGATGTCCTAAAGATCAATTTATATAATTATAAACCAATTTCTTATTACCCTCTTATCCTCGACATTGGTCAGGTTGGGGAATTTTGTTTTCTATTTTTTGATTTATAATTTTCATTATATTATATTACCTATTTTAATTAGTTTATTTTGTATATTATAAAATGTAATATAATAAAACAAAAAGAGGTCATTTCCATATTCCATTGTATTGCAAAGCATTAAAATGTCTAGGATCTTATTCTTGTATAGGAAATATGAAAGCACATAGTTTATCATGTTAGTTTTAGAATTAGATAAAAATAACATATTTCATTTATAAAAAAAATATATTTATACTTTAACTTTTAACATACATACATGTAAATAAACACATATACAAAACAAACAACAGAATTGACATTCACTTCCATAGAAATTAAGAAAAATGAAATGCAATATTTGCATATATAGAATATTTTTGCATTTTTATAAAATTTATCAAATCAAAATCACAATAAAAAACCATAACTTCCAAACATATATTAGGATTATATGCATCCAACTCAAAATATTAAAAAATAGAAAACTTGCATTTATTCTTGATTTTTAGAATTTAGTAAATTTTACTATAGACATAAAAATATTAAACTATATATTTAGATGTACATATAGAAATATTAAATTGTATATTTATTTTTCATTTTTACATCTAAAAATTAGAGTATCGATTCATATTTTATTTCATTTCTTTAGAAAAATCAACCAAAACATTCATTTTTATAAAGCCTAGTTAAATTTATACACTTTATAAAACCTTAGAATTAGGAAAAATAATACTTTGAATAGTTTAGTTTCAATTTCAGATTCATTACTATTTTCATATCATATCATGAGAAAATTAAAAAATTAAGAAGTTTGATTTCCTTACTTTCATCATCATCATTATCAACAATAGCTTATTTTATTAATAATTTCAAAACGTTACTTTCCAAATAAAAAGCACACTTTCATCAAAGTAAAAATTCAATCATTTGGATTCTAAAATAACTAGACACATACATTTAGAAAATAATACAAATCATTCTTAATTTTTTTAAAAAAAATATAAAATTAAAAAACACTCCAAAACTTCAAACACATTTTTCCTTGCCTTTACATATTACTTCCTTAACAATCACATTTACATGGAGTATGAACATTTTCTCTATTACTAACCCTCATCCAAACATAGAACATCCATATTAACCTAGAATCTAAGATTTATATATAATTATTATACTCCACACGTCTACCCACACTCATCACTATCTAATCAAATGTTCTAGATTTGAAAACTAGGTTATTTGAACCTGAGTGGGTTAGACAAATGAACCTCTTACTCCGTAAAGCTTAAAACTTTAAAATTTGAATTCTTATTTCATCTTTAGGTATAGCATCATCTAGTTTCATTCAATTCATGTATGGAATTATCTAATAAATACCAACTTGATAGATCCAATCATATTCTCAAAATAATAAAAAATCACTTTAACACATTTAGATAAAAATATATATACTACGAATCACATTAGTTATTATTAATTTTAGATATTTTTGGGATATTATTACACCATAGTTCATTATGATTAATGAGAAAATTTATGTAACCAAATTAAGTTTGTATAGAAATGAGCATCCATTACCACCCATTGCTGAAAATCACATTGACATAGCCTATCAAAATCAACCAAAACTTATAGATAATCCTATTCAACTACCCTAACCACCTTAACCAAATAAACCATATCAATATCCCTAACATCATGTCATTCCTCTTAGATTGTCTTAGCTTGACCTTGTGAGATCAAGTGCACAATGTTAGCATTACACTTTCCACATGTATATATTTCCACATTCATTGAACAAATATAATTTATGCATTAAAAAATCATATGTGAGAGAGGATTCATAAATATTATGTGTTATGGGTTGGTCATATCTAGAATTAAAATAAGCCCAAGAATCTGATGTAAAATGATTTAGAGATAAAGTTTGTACTTATATTTTAAATTTTATTATTAAGTTCATCTTAGTAAAAATATTATTTTTTGTAAAAATTGTAGTATAAATAATTTCATTTAATGGCCTCATTATATTATTGATTTCAAACATAGAAGTCTCATTGAACACAAAATAATAATTATTACTAGTAAACTTTTTTGAAATTTCATCAATGAAAGAAGGATTTTTTTTTCAATATTATGAACATCTGATGAAAGATTATAAACATAATAATTTTCATGAAAATAATTATTTTAAACACTAACATTCAAATAATTTTTTTTAGTATTTGATTTCAAAGAATCATTTTCAATATTTTCATTTAGAGTAGTAAACAAACATTTTCAAGATTTTTATTATTTACAAATATTCATCATGTATTAAGTTAATAATTTATTTTTTCATCAAATTTTACAATCCATATTCATGAAGGTTAAATAGAGCAATCAACATTTACGACACTCAAAGAGTTTAATTTTAATATGGTCTAATAGGTTTTAAATTGTAATGTCTACTAATTTATAAAATTAGATTTCAATTGTGACAAGAATTTGATGTCATTATTTATTAGTAAAAACTTGGTTTCAAGGTCATGCGATTCATATTTGTCATTTATAAGTATTTTTGAAAGTTTCCATTGCATTTAAATAAGCACTTCATATTTTTTTTGTGCTTGATTTTACTTGTTCAATTCAAGGCCATGAACATGTTTTATTTGTAATTAAGGCCAATTATGGTCATTAACCTTGTTTTTTTGTAATATTTTTACAAAATTTAAAAATAATAATGAGACCATTAGACCTTTTATCATGATTAATGTTTGATTATAAGATTAACATCCTTAGCATATTTTGAGACCATAGAGGTGATAGATGTTTTTAGGAAGTAATTTATTATTTATATATATTTACACACACAAACACACACACACACCACACACACACACACACACACACACACACACCATGATAAGGACAAGATTAAAAGTGTAAAACCAATATTTAACAAATAAAGATAATAAATATTTTATTTAATCCTTAATTGTGGGCAAAAATGGAAGTGATAACTTTGAAAATCTATTATAGTTAGCCTAACATCTTAAAGTGTTTAAAAAAATATATCAACCACATTTTGGAAAAAAAATTTAATGACTTGATATTAATAATTTTTTTAAAAAAAATTTATTTAAATAAATATTAAGGGAAGTAAAAGAGGAAACCATAATATAATACATAAATGTAATCATAACCAAAGTTGGTAAGAACACCGTATTTAAATGTCAATTTAGTTAGTGTTGGAGTTAAAGAGAATGTTGAGAAGTGGTAAGCATGGTTTTATCAATGATTAGAGTGAAGAGAAGGATGATTGGAGCTAACTATCTATCATGCAATGATTTTATTGAATAGTTTACTAGAAATTGGATGCAATTAGGGAATGAAAATTTTTATGCCTTATTGATACCATGCATGTTAGATAATAATATAATAACTCTCTCTAAGGTTTTAAATTTTTTGTTTACTTTTATTATTTTATTTATGGACCATTATGACCATTACTAATAAAAATAATTCCCTTGTTTGTGTGTGTGGGGTTAGGTATAGTAGGTTAGGGCATAGTGGAAGTGTGGTGAGGACTATGGAAAATTTTAGCAATACTATTGATAAGTTTTATTTATCTAGGCATGGCTTTATTTACATTTTACTAAATCCTAAATGAAATTAATTCAATTTTATTTCTATCTAAATCCCATTTGTTGAAAAATGAAATGGGTGTGAGAGTTTTCAACTAGATGGTATTTTTAAATAAGTGTTTATAACAAGTTATTTTAATGTTATAGCATAAGAATGTAGGCATATAAGTATTTATGTTTACTATACATATTTTTACTCAAATCTAAATAATCACGTCATCGATTCATGAATAGATCATGGTTGTTTAATTGGATTTGGTAAATATATCTATTTAGTGATGTATAGTTATGTTTATCCATTGCTTACTCTTATTAAAGAGTGTTTAATTAATATCTAAGATGTTTATTATTTGTTTAAATATATTATATATCATGGATACTTGTTTATTGAATTTTAAAAATCTATCTTAATCTTTAATAATTTTACTATGGTAATGGAAATGTAAGTTAGAATTATGCTAACCCTTATATTTCATGAAATTAAAAGATAATAATTTTATAAAAGAATGATCTTGATGTGTCTTGTAATAATTTTACTAAATAATTTTATGGCAACATTAATGTCTAGATTAAATTCACTATTGTTTTATATTGTTAATTAAAGTTAATTGAAGTTGTCTAATTTAATAAAATTGATATGAAAGGTTACCCTTTTGTGCATTGTATTCACAATGTTACATGATTAATTATATTGGTTATTACCATTAAAAATATCTATTTTTTTTTAATTTTTTTATTATTAATATGTATATGAAATTAATATGATGTATGTTGAGTTTTATAATAATATATTACATCCCTAATTTTTAAAATCTAAGAGTCCCTTGTATCATCTTGGATTGAGATAACCTCTATGTTATGTAATAACATAAGCTCAAACCTTTATATACTTACATGATAATATAAAATTTGGAACAAATTTATGTTATGATAGTTTAGTTTTTAATAATTATAGATAATTATGAGGGTTGAGTAACTAGGTATAAGTAATTACTTAGTTATAGCTCAACCTTGTTTTTTAAACTAGCTGTAGACATCTAAACCAAGGACTAAATAATGAGTATCTATATGAATTATTATTTATTTAAAAAATATAAGAATCAATATAGTTATAAAAACCAAGTATTGACAATTTGGATATTTATACCTCACTATGCCATGTCTATATGTAGAATCATGGTGTAAATAGTACTATATAAGTAGTAAGAATAAATGATGATTGCATTATTAGTTTCTAAAATTATATTCCATATAGACATACCATGGATCAAATTCATTTTTATCTTCATTTATACTTGAACACCATGATAGGTTCCATAGTTATTATATTTCTCGCTCATATATACACTAAATTATATATGTGTTTTAGTTGGATGCCATTATTTAAATTTAGGACTATTGACCTATCTCTAGATCTCTTAACAAAGAACTAGTAAATTACAAAACTTTTATATCTATAATAATATGTAAGTACTTATATGTAACATTTTTGAGGTCTATTATGGTCTTAATCATTACTTGGTTTAGTAATAATTTAAACCATCTTCATTAGAATTATTGTGTTCTATTTAAATTATAGATTTTTGAACCAATAGTTACAAATTTTAATATTGGTGAATAAATTGAAAATTTTCACTTAAAAAAGGTGTCAAAATATATTATAAATTCCATTCATAAGTGGCATCAAATCTGAATAAGAGAGTTATAGGTTTGTAAGTTTTCATATATAATCCAAATCAAGAGAGGAAAATTGAACCTTGACATCAAGGCATGTAAAAATTTTGTGTTATAATGATAGATTAATGACCAAACCTTATCTATACAAAGGCTAATATAACATGGAGTAAAATTGGTAAATTATTGATGTACATTTTTTAATATATAGATGTATGCCACCTATATCCTAATAATGTGTGAACATGACCTTGGTATAACTATTAATAAATTTTGATTACAAAAAAGTAAGGAATATATTTTTGATTTCTAGATTACGTTTCATTCCTTACTATGATGAATGTATTTTACATTTTAAGGTATGAATTTTTTTGGTAAGTTTGGGAAAAAATATAGTGACGTTTACATCCAATTACATATCTTATAATATCTAATAATTGACCTATTATATGGTAGGAATTTTACTAGGCCATGTATCTTGATAATTAAAATATGTAGATTGATATATATGTCGGAATAAGTAATGGTTAAGTGGTGCATTTATATACCCTTAATAAATTAAATTATAACATTAAATAAATAATACAATTTATTATTTATGAGTTCATGATCATGTAATAATAAAGTATATTATTATTAATGTTGGTATTATTGGTCAAGGTTGGAATCATGACCTTTGGTCAAGATGCTATCCCATATGACCTTTGGGACAAGGTTGGCCCATATAATGTGACTCTTGGAAAAATTTGATGGAATCCTAAATACAACCATTGGATAGTAGGACCTTTCTAATGGGCACATTACAATGGTCAAATTACTTTTCCTATATCATAGAGATTTTACATTGTAAAATCTAATGAATGTCATTACGTGTGTATTCCATTTGTCCATCTAGATGCTTTATGAAGATCTATGTAGAGGAGAAGAGTGGGGAAGAAAGATTGTATTGGGTACATGAGAGTTTCTCATAATATGAATAATCTTTGTGGTTTTTTCCCTCTTAGAGGTTTTCCCATGTATATCTTGTGTTAGTTTCATCTATGTATTTTTTATTGATCTCACATATATATCCATTACTCATATGTGTTTATTTTGCATATTTTATAATAGTATCAAAGCTAGTGATGTGTTGAATAAGAAGCAAGGTTGAAGACTAGGCTTGTTGAGCTATGTTCAAGCTCATTTTTGGTTAAAAATCTACTTGTAAATATTGTGGCATGTTCACAAGAGTTATATTGAGCTTTTATCTTCATCAATTTCGTGATCTATGAACTACAAGCATTCATTGGCATGTTTGACAAAATGGAACCATTTTAGGGACATTTTCAACCCTATGGAGGACTTGCACAGCCTATGATAGGATCTTATAACTGAGGATTTGGGAATAAAAAAAACATTTCAAGTTTATTTACTATTTTCTAGCATTTAAATTTGTCAAAAATTAGGCTCATAATATCTAAGTCATTTTTTTAACAAATTTCAATTTTTATCTTTCCTCCCATGCATCATTTTTTAGCATGTGAAAGCTAAAAATCTATAAAATATTAGATATTCAACTGTGAATATTAGTTATGGTCTCTCCATTTACTTAGTTTGGCCATTTTCAAGTAGTTATGATCTTTAGTTTCCTTGATTTGGACTCTTATAGGTCATTTCAAATTTTCTCTCTCCTCTCAAATGCCATTTTTTAGCATGTGTGATCTAAAAATTAGTGAAATATCATATTTTAGGTAGTAAAACATAGCTCAGGCTATTCTATTCCCTTAGTTTGACCATTTTGATTCACTTTTTACCTTTATATGGCCTGATTTAGCCTCTCGAAGCCTGTAGAAGCACCCTTGCTCTCCTCTATGCATCATACTTCTATTTATAGGCCCTATGCAATAGAATAGTAAAAAACAATTTTTTGGACAAAAAAACATTTTTGAGGGTGTTGAGTGCTTATTTTGGCAAGTGCAAGGTGGTTTTGATCTTTTTATGGCCTATTTTGACCTCTTGAAGCCTCTATAAGTTCCCATGCTCTCCTCCATGCACCGTGCCTATATAATGGCATCCATATACAACCATCCAAATTTATGTTGGAAAATTTTTAGCCAAATATTAGATTTTTAAAGGTGAAATGGGTTTATCTTAAAAAATTTTAGGGCAAATGAAGGCTTATGGAAGGAGATATAAGCTCTTAAAGATCCAAAAAATCTCCATCTTTCCTGTAACATGAAAATAAATAGTTAGTAATAGTTTTGAAAACTATTTATTAAATACATGAATTATTAATCTCTTTTATTATGCAAGTGGATGGTGGGTCCCCATTTATTTAATTATCTTTTAAAAAAAAGATAATTTGAAAATTTTAATTATTAAAATAAAATTATTTTACATGCATTTAATATTCTGATTTAAAATTAGCATTAATTAAATATGTTTTATAAGTTTTATTTTTCATGTGTAGACTTGTAATGGTTAAAGGGTAGTTGGCTAGTCCAATTTTCAAAACCTCTTATAAATATAAGGACTTGAGTTCAAATCTCCATCCCAATAAATTTTTTGGTCAAATCTAATTTCTTTTATTTAAAAATATTTAGTTAAAATGACCTTTGTTAGTCATCCAAATTCTCATGTGTGAATGTTGTGACATTTTTGACACTCTTGACTTGTCATATTTTTTGTCAAACATGGTCATGTGACCAGTTTATCTTTAGTTTTTTGCACATTATAGATGCATTGTGATGGTTCTTTTTTTGATTTCAAGCTTCCAACTTGAATGTTAGATTATAAGTTGTCTTGAAACACTTTACTAACACTTGCAACACTTTTTTGACACTTGCAACTTTCTCCCTTATTGGGTTTCTTTATATTTTTGAATTATTTTACGATCAAATAAAGTGGATAGTGGTATTTACTCACTAGAATATTTTCTTTTATTAAAAAATGAAGTATAAAACACATTAAAAAGTTTGATTAATAATTCTTTATTTAGTGTCAGTTTAATGCAAAATGCAAACTAATATAATACTTGATTAGACACCAGAAGGGATGTAATTTTATGTTTTTGGTAAAATATATATCTTGGTGAAAATAAAAAAGGGTGAATTTAGACTTATTATGTATCTTATGCTGGTCTTGAAAGAATTTTTGAATGACATAGAATGCATTAGTGGATCCTTACATAATAATTATTTTAATATTTTTATGGTTACTATCATAGTGGATGTGGATTTACCACTATGAAAATCTACTAGGGGGACTACCTATTTTCTCCTACTATCATGAAACAATCATAGTAAGAATGGAAAATTTGATTGAAGTATTTCACAACCACTTATGATACCAAATCAAAGGCAAGATCCTTCCTATTTGGCATTATGTGATTATACACTTTGACTCCAAAATGTTTTATTTTGTGAGTTCCCTTCTGAGTTATTTTTAAGAGAATTAGAATAAAATAATCATTTTTTTCATCCATCATGATGATTTTTTGTTCACTTTGTATATAATTGGATTCCATATCATAGTTATAGGTTTAAAATAAAGCAGACATCTAAGGTATGTTGATAATCTCCTTGTTATGTTATCCTTGGATGTTGGCAAAGAAAATGTCTTGAAGAGACAAATTACTATTACCTAAGTAACTTATTGAGTTGATGTATTTTAATTTTATATTCATCAATTTACCAATATGTGAACCTATAATCAGTGGTTGTACATATGTTAAATCAACCTAGAAAAACTTGAAAAGGGTGTTCAAATAGGTACTTAGTTTCATTATTTTATGCATCTAAGACCTAGATCCAATTTATCCATCATACAAGCTATGAAAAATTTAACCAAAATGAATCCTTATTGAGCTTGCATTATTTTTTAAGACCAATTTAAAAATAAGTTGAAGAAAGAATGCACCTTATTTGGTTTTTTAACTTACAAAGTCACTTCAGAATCAACCTAATTAAAATAAAAAAATTGAAGTTTTACAAAACTTGAACTTGATTATGTTTTCTTTTAGACTCATAATACCCTAGAATTTTTTTTATCTTTTTTATATAAGTTTGCTATTTTTGGCAACCCAATTTCAACCCTAATTTATTGTAAAAATTATGGGTGAAACAATCAATTTTCACCAAATCCCATTTTGAGTGCCAACTTATTTTGGCACTTTATTTGTATGGGTTTTGTTATTTGGATTCATAGTGTACCTCATAAATGATTAAATTGGTATTCTATGATAAAAAAATATTTCTCCTCATGGAAACATTTTATTCATTAATGTTTTTCAAGTGTTTTATCATAATGTGAATTAGTTTTGAGGTGTGCTAATGAATATGGTCTATGTTAACATCTTGGTAATTTTTACACATCATAATTTTATTGCCTTATCTAATTTACATCTAGTTTTTTATATATTTTAGTCTTAGATGAGAAAGCAAAGAAAATATTTAGTTGTCAATATGATTAATCAAAAAATCCTTAAATGTTGTATTTGGATTCTTTTTAGATAAAGGAGTTGTATAGATAGATTGAATTATTACTTCCTCATGTTTATTGTTTTCCTCTTGTTGTGGAAATAGGTTATTTTATTTACCACTTACAGGTTTGATAAGTGCGTAGTTTATTTGGAAACTTAGGTTGTGATGTTTTCTTCATAACTTGTGAGGATATTAGTTGTTGAGATGTTATCTCCATAATTCTCATTTGTGGTATTCTAAAAACACATTTTTTGGTATAATTATATCTAAAATTTTGAAATTTTACCATGTGAAGTGGAAAATCTTGAGTTTGTTTTGATTCTTGATTGGGATCTATTAATTGATTGAAAATCCTTCTTTTATGATGGTTTTATAAATTTTTATCAATTTGTTATTTCAATAAGTTTTATGATTGATGGGGATCCCACTTTTCTTTCTTTTTACATTCAATTTTGTAGTGAATTAGGTTGTGTATCCATGTTTTATACTTTTTTAATCTTTGTATTATGTTGGTTTGAGTAATTTTGACTTTGATCTTCTTTGTGTATGAGATAGGCTACTTGGCCACTTTATTTACTCCTTGACTAGATTGGTGTTACTCTCATCTTGATTTAATGAGATGTTTTGATGAGTAATTTTTTTGTACCTTTCACCTTGTGAGTATGGGAGTAGTATATGGAGATAATTTTGATAGTCTAAGTGTATGAGATAAACTACAACTTATTGTGTAACTTGCTGAGCAAGCAAGGAGGCATTTTTTTGCATGTTTTATCATGCAGTTTTTAGAGATCATTTGGTCATGAACACCATTAGGTTATGGGTATAATTTGATTATTTATTTTAATATGTTTAGATACCTTAATTTCATAACTATATCAATGATAAAATGATAACATGCTTCATTTATAATGAAAATCAAAGTGTAAATGGAGTTTGTATTATTAGCTCTTCATCATTTACCTTATCATGCATTTTATTCATACATATCTAAAATTATTTTTTTTAGAATTATTTATGTTATATTGGATTATTTCATATCATGCTTAAATGATCTATATTTGATGTATGAGAGGGGAAATACCTCAATCATTTTATTCTAATTCTATATCATTAGAAAATTGAAGCATATTAAACTTACAATGTTTTGATAAAACTTAGATGATATTTTGTGAATAAGTATCATATTATTAGTAAAATTATTATATGTCCATCACATGACAAATAGGTATGCTCATATTATTAATATTGGAGTTTTTCAATAATGAATTGCATATAGTAATTTATGTTTCTCACTAGCTTTATAATCAAATTAGTGAACTTGTTTACATAAAATATGACTTGATGGTTATATTTATTTGGTTATTGAAATGATAAACATGCTATGATATATTTTTTGGGATATGTGTTTAAGGTATGTTAAGGTGTTAAATTTGTATAACTCTAGAAAAACATCTAGTGTAACACCAACAAACTATGCATATTGAAGTACATGTACATGTTATTCGAGAGAAAGTCTTCAATGGTGATCTATAATAATGTCATATAGGTATATAAGTGGAATATATATTCATAAACCACTTGGTGCTAACAAGTTTTATTAGTTTCATACAATGTTGGGCCTATCAAATTTTCCATTGAGGAGGAGTGTGCATGACAGTGTCACTTCCTAAAGGCCATGTGTCTTTCTTCTTCTTTATACTTCTTCTCATTTTATAGCATTTTTTTTAAAATCACTTATATGATTTGAGTAAATATAATTTGGTATTTTTACTATTGTACCGAATACATGTAAGCATACATGGATGTCCTTATATTATAAAAGGATATAATGCTTGGCTGATTATTCATGAGAAACTATGATATTTAGTCTCACAATAATTCTATCCTAAAATTCATGTAGAAGTTTATGGATTATAATTTCTTTTGTTTCAAAAGGTAATATTGACATGATGAAGGTTTTTAAACCTTACATTTAATCTCCACTTATCATTAAGGGGGAGTGTGATTGATTTTTTCCTTTATTATAAAATAAAGTTTGATATAAATCTCCACATAACATTAAGGGGGAGTGTTGGAACAAGTGATGGTTAATTGGTGAGTTTATGTACCCTTAATACATTAAATTATAACATTAAATAAATAATACAATTTATTATTTATGAGGTCATGATCATGTAATAATAAAACATATTATTATTAATGTTAGAATTATTGGTCAAGGTTGGAATCATGACCTTTGGTCAAGTTCCAACCCATGTGACCTTTGGGATAAGGTTGGACCATGTGATGTGACTTTTGGAAAAAGTTTATGAAATAATAAATATGACCATTAGAGAGTAGGAACCTTACAATGGTCGGATAACCTTTCCTATATTATAAATATTTTACATTGTAAGATATAATGAATGAAATTACTTGTGTATTCCATTTATCCATCTAGAGGTTATGTGAAGATCTATGTAGAGGATAAGTGATGGGAAGAAAGCTTATATTGGGTACATGAGAGTTTCTCATAATATGAATAATCTGTGGGTTTTTTTTAACCTCTTGGAGGTTTTTTCACATATATCTTATGTTTGTTTCATGTATTCCTTTGATATTGATCTCACATCTAGATCCATTTATAGTAAGCATTTATTTTGCATATTAAATATATATATATATATATATATATATATATATATATATATATATATATATATATAGAGAGAGAGAGAGAGAGAGAGAGAGAGAGAAATGGAACATGGATCTTATAGAAGAATGGGGTATATGTTTTTTAGAACATGTCCTCAAACATCAAGTTTAAGAACAAAAATGTCTTGGATGCTTGACAAAGATGAATAATCTTTCTATTATTAAACATGGTATAAGGTTACATTTTGTTCAACTATAATTCTATTCATGTAATTATATGATCTATTTTAATTGAGTGGTATCATTAAAACCATTTAGGTATGATCTTGAATGAGGAGGGGCTACTTATAGAATATAATTGCATATTAATCTAGAAATCTAGTGGTGCTATAAATAAAATCATAATTATTTATATATATAACCTACTATGTCAATTCATGATGTCATGAATGCTAATAAGAGGTCTCCAATAATATAAACTTTTAGAAGACCCTCATATAGTCCTAGTGGTCCTTTATTCTAGGTTAAAATTAAATATCATAAAATAATCAAGCTCAAAAATGGAAAGATTCTTGTTCAATATGTAAGGAAAACAAAAAAGAATATAAACATTTTAGGTCTTACTAAGCCTTGATCAAATGATAATAATATTAATGTAATAGTATCCAACCAACATAAAAATCATACTAAATGCATATTAACATGGAAAAAACATGGATAGAGTGTGCAAGTTATTATAAATTATTATTTACATTGAATGGTAAAATGATATTTTTCTTATCATTAGATAAGTTACTCAAGTAATAAAATTACCTAGTCATGATGGTATTTCCATTGCTTCATTTTACATGGGTTGTTTCCTAAAAACTGGTTTACAAGGTGGTAAACTATGGAATACTTAGTATAAAATAATTTTTCTCTATGCAATAAGATGAACATTTTATACTACTATATGAATTTTCAACTGTATAAAAAGGTAAAAAAATATGGAAATTCCCATTATCCATTGAATATCCATGTTATATAAACTGATGCACATTTATTTATTAGAGCATGAATGTTAATGAAAACATACTTTTTGAGATGTTTTTCACAAAAATTTTACACTATTTTTATTAAAAAATAAATTTTAAAGTGTTATAGTAGGCTTAAAACTAAAAAATATCATAATTTTAAATATGTACAATAATGAACAATTCTAATTTTGCTAAATATTAAATATGGAAAGTTGATATTTTTAGAAAACACTTAGGAAGGGATATGATTAGCTTACACATGGATATATATTGACTAATCTCAGTATCTAAAAATGAAATAATAAGAGGGGGTAACCACATAATATTGGGACTAAAATTAAGAATAAAAATAAAAATTGGATAGGTATGCTCTAAGTATAATACAATGTAGTGAATTTGAGTTTGTTGATTGCAATTTTGTTCAAATTGACTTTGTTAGGTGATATAAATAAAAAGATAGAGAAATAAAGATTAAGTAAATGACATATCAGAGTACAAAATCAGAATATATCTCTAAACATGACTATTTTTTAAGTAGACAACATAACAATGTGTTCAAGTCCATTATTGCAAACTTATCCCTATGGATTGTGATATTGAACTAATTATTTAACTACCTATACATGCATTATTATATTTGTGGACACATTTTCAGACTTTAAATATCATGTGAAGTACCTATAATGACAAAACCCTAGTTTCCTAGACACAAACCAAAATGGAATCAAATAAGGTGCAAATTAGGTGAAAGGTATATATTTGGACTGCCTTGGTCATTCCCCACTGAATGAAGAACATTACACTACATTGCCAATACTATGATGAGGGTTTAAACTCAAATTCAGTCATATTACCTACTTATGTGATTCAATTCTATATGCTCTTTCTTCTACTTTACCCTTAACACAAGTATGCAATTGATAATTTAGCATTGAGTATAACTTCAATAGATTTATATAAAAAAAATAAAATTTAATTTTATATCCATTTTAGAGTGACTAGAACCATGTTTAATTTATTATATAATCCTTTAATTTTTTTTTTAATTTTATATTTGGGACCTAATAGCATGAAAAAAATAGTCCAAGAGAAGACCCAATGGATAAGAATAATAATTAAATGAAATATGACCTGAAAGATCTTAAAGTTACAATTGGACAAGTATATGTTAAGTGAAGAAGGGCATATAATAGTCTTATAAAGTTACCAAAGACTTGTTTAAAAGGGAAAAGGACCAAAATCAAAGATCTCCATGACTAAACAGTGAGATAAAAAACTAATAGACAAACCCACATACCAAAATAGAGAAAGACCCAGGTAGAATGCATCAATAAATACATAGTTAATTATAAATAGTTTGTGCATACAATGATTAAATATGTGACATAAAGGATGGGCTTGTACTATATTTGGGTGTCTACATTTTCCCTTATTTATTCTCATAATGAAATTTCTAGATTAAAGGAAAGAATAGAAACTTGATTATGTATGACACACTTTATATTTTTGACTAGATATATTTATTATTTTAGACACATCATGATATAATATGCAATAATACATGTTAACCCATTTTGCCCACAGGAAAAATTTTGGTCACCTTCTTCCCTTGCTTTTGAATGCTAGTCTTTTTAGGTTGCACAAGTTCAATGAGTTGGTTTATGGCCTGGTTTAGTGGTTCAGCGGCCTTTTGGTTCTAAGGGTCCATCTTCAAGTTCAAAATTACCAAGCGTTGAAACATTGAACCGTTGAACCATTCTTTGTTCAACGGCTTAGTTCAATGGGCTTGGTTCAAAGCAGATGGTTCAATCTCTTGGTTCAACATGGAAGTTCATCAGCCTTGGTTCATCGATGCACTTGGTTGAACCTTTGAACCGTTAAACCTTTTTGGTTCAACGGCTTGGTTCAAGGGTATGCCCTTAGCTGAAGGGGAGTCCTCAAATCAAAGTGCCCTAACAGAGGGTAGGCATTTCAAAGAGAGGAACCAGGTAAGTCCAATTTTATTCAAAGTTTAAAGTTTAATTCATTTAAAATTGTTAAGACCCTGAATTCCTTTGGACTTTTGCCTGAAGGAATTCCTTAGAACAAAAGTCTGAAGGAATTCGGGCACAGTCAAAGCTCAAGTCAAAAGAAGGTGAACAAAATTTCTGTGGACTTTTTGTCTGTAGGAAAATGTTCGTAGACAAAAGTCCATGAAAAACAAAGCAAGCAAAGGCAGACTCAGGGAAATTGACCCAAGGAAATTGTCTGCAGACAATTTGTCCACAAGAGCCTGGGAGGTAGTCCAAACAACCAAGGGACCCATCGAAGGACCCCGAAGGGTAGGTGCTTTTGTGAGGGACTTTCAGCCAAAAGGACAAAGGGAATTTTGAGGGCTGAAGGGTGCTGAGAAAAATAGTAAAGGCAGAGAAGTTCCCAAAGAGCCAAATGGACCTGACATAACGAAGAACCTAATGATGTCCTAGAGGACGTCAAGTTTATCAGAAGGGATTATCCATTGGTGTTCAAATCATGACGGCCATGTGAATGTGAAATTTCATAGAGCAAAGTGGCCATTTGTTTTCAACAAGAGAGCGCTAACTAGGAGCCCAAAATGCAGTGACCTGCTAGAATGTTCACCTAAGGGGGCTGAATGAGCTAAAAAAGACAAAATGGAGAAAGACAAGAATGACAGGGTGCATGAAGGGATGAAGCAGTCAAAATGGCAAATGGAAGGTGATTTATTGCTTGTTAAATCCCCAAATGGCACAAACATCAAGTAGCATGGCCCGTGCATTTAAAAGGGGACAAATCTCAATCTATTTGTAGAAAAGAGGGTGTAGTCTGTGTTTCACATTAATGCTTGAATGCCAAAGTCAAATTTGGTGATTATACAACATAGTTCTGGTAGGCCTCTTCTAGAAAGATGACATCGACAATAGTGTTTCCCTCTTCCCAATGAGGGGATGTGACAGACCAACTTCTCAAAAAAGTGCCAAGTTTCCTTCTCCTTTTCTATATATATTGTGAACTTGTCATTTTTGTAGGGATCTTCCACATTTTACAAGGTGTAACCCTGCTAAAGTTTCCACTTGAATCAATAAAATGTAGTTTTTACCCCTTCTTGGATAGATATTTTAGAGTATGTGCTGACTGTTGTTTGTGTTCAGTCATTGTCTTTTGATGCTCTCACAGGTCCAACACCAACGTACATGTTGTTTACAAGGTGCCATTTCTTCAACTGAAAGGAGAAGAGCTGACATTTGGAAAACCAAAATAGAGGAAGTTATAGTGTGCATTTCACAGTGCCTCAGTGATTTTTTGTTTTTTGTGTTTTCATGAAAGCCTCCCTGCCAGTTTCTTGCAGCCTGGTCCTTCTACCAAGTGTGTAGAGTATGTATGTATTTGTCTAATTCTAAGCATGGAGGTGTGAAGGTTGACTTTTTTTTGGGTGCATCACCTCTTTAGAGTAGTTTGTATTCCTACAATATCTCTCCCTTTTCATTAGGAGGAAGATGAAAAGGGAGGAAGATGCAGGAAAAAAAATTACTCTAAGGAGGTGATGCACCAAAATAAGTTGACCTTCACACATCCACACTTGAAATTAGATAAATGCATACATACACTTCAGACTTGGTAGAAGGACCAGGCTGCAAGAAACTGGTAGGGAGGATTTCATGAAAACACAGGAAATAAAAAATCACTGAGGCACTATGAAATGCACACTATAAGCAACTTCCTCTATTTTGGTCTTCCAATTGTCAACTCTTCTCATTTTAGCTATAGAAATGGTGCTTTATAGACAATAGGTACATTGGTGTTGGACCTGTGAGATCATCAAAAGACAATGACTGAACACAAACAACACTCAAGACATACTCTAAAAAGTCTATCCAAGATGGAGGTAAAACTGCATTTTATTGATTTAGGTGGAAATTTTAGCAGGGCTATATCTTGTAAAATGTGGAAGATCCCTACAAAAATGACAATTTCACAATATATATAGAAAAGGAGAAGGGAACTTGGCACTTTTTTGACAAGTTGGTCTGTCACATCCCCTCATTAGGAAGAGGGAAACACTGTTGTCAATGTCATCTTTCTAGAAGAGGCCTGTTAGAACCATGTTGTATAATCACCAAATTTGACTTTGGCATTTAAGCATTAATGTGAAACATAGACTACACCCTCTGTTCTACAAATAGATTGAGATTTGTCCCCTTTTAAATGAATGGGCCATGTTTCTTGCTATTTTCACCATTTGGGGATTTAATAGGAAATAAATTGCCTTCCATTTGCCATTTGGACTACTTCATCCCTTCTTGCACCTTGTCATTCTTGTCCTTTCTCCATTTTGTCATTTTTACCTCATTTAGCCCCCTTGGGCAAACATTCTAGTGGGTCGCTACATTCTGGGCTCCTAGTTAGTGCTCTCTTGTTGAAAACAAATGACCACTTCACTCTATGAAAGTTGAAATTCATGTGGCCAGTGTGCTTTGAACACCAAAAAATAATCCCTTCGAATAAACTTGACATCCTCTGAGATGTCATCGAGTTCTTCGCTATGTCTAGTCTATTTGGCTCTTTGGGAACTTCTTTGCCTTTACTATTTTCCTCAGCATCCTTCGACCCTCAAAATGCCCTTTCTCCTTTTGGTTGGAAGTCTCCTGCAAGGGCACCTACCCTTTGAGGTCCTTTGGCAGGTCCTTTGGTTATTTGGACTACCTCTCGGGCTCCTGCAGACAAATTGACTGCAGACATTTCCCCAGGTCAATTTCCCCAGGTCTGCCTTTGATTGCTTTGTTTTCAATAGACTTTTGTCTGTAGACATTTTCCCATAAATAAAAATTCCATCGAAATTATGTCTGCCTTCTTTTGACTTGAGCTTTGACTGTGCCCGAATTCCTTCAGACTTTTGTCTGAAGGAATTCCTTCAGGTAAAAGTCTGAAGGAATTCAAGGTCTTAACAATTTTTAATGAATTGAATTTTGAACTTTGAATAAAACCAATTTTACATGGTCCCTCTCTTTGAAATGCCTACCCTCCACTAGGTCACTTTGATTTGAGGACTCCCCTTCGGCTAAGGGCATACCCTTGAACCAAGCCGTTGAATCAAAAATGTTCAACGGTTCAAAGGTTCAACCAAGCGCACTGATGAACCAAGGCTGATGAAATTCCATGCTGAACCAAGAGATTGAACCATCCACTTTGAACCAAGCCCGTTGAACCAAGCCATTGAACCAAGAATGGTTCAATGGTTCAACAGTTCAACACTTGGTAGTGTTAAACTCGAAGATGGACCCTTTGAACCAAAATGCCACTGAACCACTGAACCAGGCCATGAACCAACTCATTGAACTCATGCAACCTGAAAAGACTGGCATTCAAAAGCAAGGGAAGAAGGTGACCAAAATTTTGCCTATGGGAAAAATGGGTCAACAATACATAGAGTAGTTAACTTCCATATATAAAATTTGAATACCTATGTTTTTTAATTATACAAAGGTAAAGAATAAGGAAAGAGTATACCTATATTTGTGTTTCACTATGCTACTTGTAGAGAATGTTTATGTTATGCCAAGTGGATAAAGGATGTTTTTGGTCCTATTCATTTCCTATCTAGATAAATGGGTAATCAATTGTATGGTAAAGAGAGAAAATAATTTTTTAGGTGTCATTATTCCCATGGCCATATTGACTAGAGAAAATATGCCTCCTGACTAAAGCACTTGGATAATGTAATATCTTATGTTGAATTTTTTGAAGAGTTCAGAGTGATCAAGTATCAAATTTTATATGTACCCAATGAATCCCATATGTTATAAATTTGAATTTTTACAAGTATTAATAATGAAGATAGTTACTCCATATACTACTCCTGAAAAAGGTGGAATCATGATGGGTTTAATAGAAGGGATGCCAATGTTATTTATTGTCATTATAATCAAACACATATCACCTACAATATAAAATAATGGAACACGTAATGAGTTTTTTATAAGTAATTCCAAGTCCATTAAGTTTTATCAAACCTCAATGTATATGACCCAAATAGATTGAATCATACCACCACAAATGGATCTACATTATATAGTACATGAATGAAAGAGAATGAATACTATTCATGACCCCATCAAGATTGCATTTTTCATAGATTTTAATTAAAATAAATATTTTACCTTTGGATTATATATTTTTCTCTTTGAAACTTGAAAATTTTAACTTTAAAACTTTTATTTTTGTAACTTTGAATATGCATGAGCATGAATGAGTATCATTGTCCTGATGTTTATGCCAATGATATAAAATTTTATGCATCTATGTGCTTAGTTTTTATTATATTTACAACATGTAATTTTGATCTATAATTATATTTACAAAAGCATTTGCATATGTGTTGAAGTGTGCATGATATTTTACTTTAATTTTTGAAAAATTGAGTGAATAATCATGTCACATATCCCTATAATATGTATGAATGTTTTAATATTTTTCATCTTCTTGGTTTTCAAATCACTTTTAGCCTTTTGAATATCTTGTACTTTATTATACAATCTAACGTTTATATATTTATATCTATGTATATTGTCCTTGACTTAATTATTTAGTGCACTTGTATGTCATGCCCATACTTCATGTGAGTTTATATTAGTTTTATCATAAATTTATAGTGTGAAACTTGTTTGAGCCATTATGAATCCAACATAATGTGTTTAAATTTATTATGTGATAAGCCTAATGTGTCCATACTCTGCATGAGATAATGAAATGTGCCATATATAAATAATAAGGTATATGTTTTATAATGAATTTTGATAAATATCAATTGAATATATTGTTTTGATTTAGAATTTTGATCATTATATCATGATGACTATTGTATTTTTAAATTTTTTACAAAGGTCAAAAAATGTGCTAGAGATAATGCTTATAAGTAAGCATAAAATTTTAGTTTTTAAAAATAGTTGAGTGGCATGAGAAAAATATTATTGTGCATAAAATCAAATTTCATGTGTTCCAAAACAACTTATGGGGGGTATATTTGACATGCATTTATCAAGTTATTATTTGCACAATTTTGTTCGATTAGTTATGACGGTTTCATTTTATTTAAGTCAACTCATATAAAGAGGTTGGTTGAAAAAAAAGGTGCTTCACTTTCATATTAAGATTTAATGATTTTTTATCTATGAGAGAGACAAAATATTATAGAGGATATTTATAGGATATATACATTTCCATCATGTTAGGGCTAACTTACATTCTGAGGGTGCACCACCCCTAATATGTCAAAAATAAAATTTTAGACTAGTAAAATTTGATAAATTTCTATTTTTAAATGTATTTTAAGTTCTTTTTATTGGTTTTATTTCTTCCACTCTATCTACGCCCTCCTAAGAATCTACTAGATTAGTTTAGTGCTAGCATAGACTCATCAAATTAACTACATACTCATCCATGAACCTATCTAAGTATATATGGACATGCCTTCATCTTTGTCCACCTATTTATATTCACATAGATAATTAATTTAATGATTTACTATATTTTAGTCCTTAAATTGATTTTATCAAATTTTTATATAATATTATTAAATGTTGTCTTTCTAAACTTGTGGCTACTTATATTGATTTATTTGATTTATACTTACATTTTATTTTTGTATTCATACTTCCCATATTGATTTAGTGTGATTGATTAATTTATTGTATGTTTCTTTTCATACCATTTGTTATAACATGTTTTCCACATTATTAAAAAAAATTCATACTTACCAACGTGATTTAGTATGACATCTTTTTTCAATTTGGTGTAATTTTTTACTTATACATGGTTTGAAACATTTTTTACCTTTTACTTTTACCATTTTGGTTTGCTATATTTATTTCATCTTTTGTTTTTACACAATTCCCATCATGATATAGTGTGTATTACATTTTATGATTATTTATACTTTTCTAAATCATGTATTTTATTTTTAACCATGCATGTGTGTCACATAATTATAGAAAATAAAACATCCATCACATATTTACAATATCATAAACAAAAAAAGTAAAATACATGTGCTATAAAGAAAATACATCCATACATCCATAAATAAGATTAGTAAAACTCATAGATCAAGAAATGTCTATTCCACATATTAACATGAGTTTGATAAATCAAATACATGTATACAATATAATACCTACATCTCTAAGGCTATGCTCCATCATGTCTATTTTGTGGCTGAGCCACACCACCCATAGATGCATGGCATTTCCCCCTCTCAATAGTGTGTTGAATGAGGTATACTAGGATATCAAACCATCAATCTATTTTTTTAAAATTTCCACTTAGGTTTACACACATTGAAGATATATAGTCTTAGCCATATGCACAACTCACTCATATGCCACTATTTCCCCTATGCCACTCATATTCCACTATTTCCAACTATTGAAGGTGGTTTTAGTCTATTTCCCCATGCTTGTAACTATTGAGTTTCCTCCACACCCAATCAAAATGAACTATCATGAGCTAGGGAAGATGGTGCCACATGATCTACCAAGGATGATAGATCATAATGTGATAACACTCCATCCAAAATAAAATGATGTGTAGGCATAGTCATGGTATCCCATTTAATCTCCTTTGTAGTAGTACCTACAAAACACTAAACACTAAATATAAATAATATCTCATATGTATATATCTCCAAACCATATATATATATATATATATATATATATATATATATATACTAAGTACTTTAAAAAATGTAATTGGTGATCTATCCAAAAATATAATAAATTAAAACATTTATTACCAATGTCGGTGTCAAAAACTATGGTATCCTCATTAGCTCAACCACTATCCAAATCCTATGTAGGCTACTTATGTATAAGTACAAAGCCTAGAGTCACCACTCATGCATATCCTAATCCTCTACTCAACTACCTCTTTATGAACTAGTTGTGTCCAGCTTCTACCATGGGATCTCCATATGTGAAGGCTTTCTCTTGTGTCCTCCCCATTTTATAGTGCCTCCATCTCCTATTATAATCACCTAAAAGTGATATTTATATGCTAAGAGTTTTTATTGAGTTAGCCTATTCTTATGTTAGCCTTAGACCTATCTTAGATCCTTTACCACACTTTTCTAATCACTTTTCATACCACAAAGAGCTATAGTTACATCAAACATAGTCCCAAGACAACATTACTAGATCCCAACATAATGTGCCCAACAGTTTACTAAGTGGACATTGGCACCACATTTGGGACACTACAACCATGTGGAACTAATGTCCCCAAATAGATGTTATTTTCCTTTGCCCTAACTCTCCTGAATGGATACTTTTCAAAATGTGTGCCCCTTCTAAGGTTAGCCTAAGTACATTTTATTATCTGCACAAACTATACATCTCTATAAGTATAAGTCTATTTAACCTTTACTCACTATATAAAAAATAGATGCAAAAGCCTATTCAAACAAAAGGTAATTTGAGAAAAATTAAGTTATTTGATCTCTATTATTACCTACTTATGCATAATACTATCTACAACAACCCTAATCCTAGATATCAAACATTTCAAAGATCAATCATAGTCAAGGCATTCAATACCACTCTCATTCTAACATTAACTTGAACTTGTACCAAACACTAGGTGGGAGAAATACATCATGTTTGATCTCTCCTCAAAGTATTGGTATGTAGGAAACTCTCTTCACAAGAGGGTGTTGAGCATGTCTCTAGTGTACTTTACTAAAGAATAAAATTTCATATTATGCCATACTTAAAATGAGGGTTAGAGTTTTGACAATAAGTTAGGTTTTTAAGGCACAACATAAAGTTCCATATTTCATGCATTAGGAATAGGACCCAAAAACATAGGGATAAGTACTCCAAAAAATAGGAATATCTATAAAGAGGACACTAGAGCCACTTTGAAGACATATAAATATGTAATTATTATCTAGGTGGGGTGATACTATCCAGTGAGCAAATAGATCTTGGGAGCTTGTTGATGACACTTAGAAATGTCTAGAAATATGTTTTTAAAAACTAGGTCATCCATGATAGTAACTTTCTAGATAAGTATATATTTAAGCATATTTATATAAATTTGAAGAATGTTAAAAATCCATAAAAAATTAGTGGTTAATTACTGCATATTATTTAACTAATTAAGACATCTCATTCCTTTAATCTAACATAGGATTTACATAGTTAAACCCTAAAAGGTTAAATCATTTGGTGAACCCAACTTACATTGAATATTACTTCAAACCATATCTTACATTAATCAAAAAATTTGTATAATAAATTAGGGTTGTATACCTCTAATTCTATAATTTTTTTAGACAACCTAGCTAAATGAATATCAATTTCATATTAGAGTTTCAATTTATTTTAATAAAATTTCAATTGTTACAAAGAAACCCTAGATTCAAAAAACCTTAACCTTAGATGCTCTTAGGGTTTGTATCTTTTTTTACTATTTTCATTAGCTACTATTAGTTTTTTAAAATTAATATACTCTATTTTAGTAGCTCTACTCAAATTTTTTTACTATATGCCATGTAAAAAAGCTATCTCTCTTCCATTAATAATAAGTGATAGAATAGGTGATAATCCTATAGAGAATATTTAAATTCCTTCTATCTAAGCCTAAAATAAGGATAAGGAACCAATTAAAACTCTATTTATGAATCCTTCACACCTTGATTATGTGGAATTCAATGATAATACATCCAAAGATGAATAATAAAACTAAGAACAAGATGAGGTACACATTGAGAATCAAGACACACTCCCTCCACTTAATAATAATGACATAATTACAAACAAATATGAATTATTATAAGGATTTAGAGATATAATTTTCAAACATCCCATTGATCATGTATAGATCCTATAGGCCATATTGGAAATCAAGAATAAAGCAAATAATGGTCAATCTTTAACTCTCCTAGCTAATAATGTTGTTACACCTCTAGTGGGGCCAGCTCAACCAACTCAAATTTCACAACCTAAGATTGTTATTCAACCATTAGTGATAGATACATCACTTATGTCTAGTTACCCCACTCTATATGTATAATCCTTTATGCATGAGATTCATACTCTATAGTCTAAGGTGTTACATCTTGAGAAGGGAGCCACTTGGCTACCACATGCTTTGGATTATAACATTATCTTAGATACAACTTTGGCACATCAAATAATGTTAAATACTTTTCCATCTAATTTTATGGAACACAAGATCACATTATATGATGGCAAGGATGATCCAGAGAATCACTTTAGAGCTTTTCACATAGCATTCTTAGACTATGTGTCCAACAATTGGCTTCTTATTAAGTTATTTCCATGTAGTCTCAAGGATCATACATTAAAATGGTTCTATGATTTACCAAATTAATCTATCATGACATTCAATCCTTTATTTGGCATGCTCTTAACACACTTCTTTATCAACATTAGTCATAATATATCATATGCATGAGTGGCATAGTTAAATCAAAATTTGAATGAGCCTATCACATATTATGTCTTATGATAAAAGAAAATATTAGTAAAATTGACTATCCCCATGGTAGATAGAGATGTTCTTAACATATTTAAACAAAGTCTCTTACCATTATTTCATGAAGCTATCTTATTCAATAAATTTCCTACATTTAGTAATTTGTGTCGCATATTAAAGGAAAGAGAGGTTAAGATCTTATACATGGTAAAACTCAAGTACAAAAAAGGGATTAGAATCAAATACTAAGATTTTAAACAAACCTAAATACAAGGTAAGGGCCACAAATAATGAAAGTGATAAAAGGCCACAGTCAATGAAAATTATGAGCCATCTCCTAGATTGGTTTTATCTACTCCTTAACACATAGTCTTCACTAATCTTCCAAAGTCACCAACACAAGTTTGAAAATAACTTTTGTAATGCAATGTCATATTACTCCCTTTCATTAAAGAGGTTGATACAACATAACCTATTCCAAATATTTATTATTCAAATGAATTTTGTGAGTATCATAGGGTACCAGGACATATGACAAATAGATGCATTAGCCTAAAGCAAAAGATACAAGATCTCATTAAATAAAATGTCATTGATGTGGAAACACCCAAAAAAGCATTGAAAAATAGTAAATAGAGGTTAAATCACTAAAAGTATTTTTACATCCATTCCCAGAACATATAGTAGATGAGGTAGGGGTACATCATGTGTTCACTATACACACTAAGCAGATCAACAACCAAAATGCTATCATGTAGTTATAGAGGAGACACATCCATTACAAAAAATTATTGGCATGTATCAAACTATAGTAATACCTAGACCACTTATCACATTTTTAGAGTAGGATATTGTGGATGATGACACATATTTACATGCACTCTTCATACAAGCATACATAGACCACCATCATATTCATAGTGTTATGGTTGATAATATGTCGAGAATAAGTAAGTGCACCATGATAATATTAAAGAACCTAGGCTACATAGAGAAAGATATATTACCCACATATATAGTCATTATTAATTTTAGTGGCCATGTTTAGAGCTCTATCAAGTAGATTATACTTCCATTATATGTTGGACTAGAACACATAGCCACTTGATTACTACTAGTACCTCATGTAGGTGTATTTGATTTATTATCAGGCAGGCCATGGTTATAGTATATCTAATCCTTCCCATATATAGTAAAATTATGCTTGAAGTATATACATGTTAATTATGTGGTTAAGGTTGAGGGTGTCCCCTATGAGTATCATTTACGCATCCCATAACAAAGACACTAGCTATAGTTCTAGCACCATTACTAAATATTACATGGTTATCAGTTACAATATAGATTATAGCTCTTATGAATACATCACAATGTTTAGAAAAGTCATCAGTGAAGGATAGGTCTACTCATATGGTATCTACACATACACATAATCTCCCATAAAGAACATTACTAGAGAGACCCCTACATCAGAGATATGTGACAGATTCTAGAGGACCTTCCTCTACTCAGTTTATGTCAAGATCAGTTTTATTGGGTTCTAGGGGTTATCAAGATAGGGTACCTACATCACATATAATTTATTCTTCTACCAGATAGGTTCCTAAGAACCTTATAGTTAATAGGGCATCATAGTTAGTTCCATGACATCATAACATTACTTCATAGGCAACTTCAGACATAGATTATATAACATAATAGATCATAGGGTCACAGTTTCCCTTTCACATGACATACATGATCATAGTTCCTGTATTTGAAATAAGTAATGGTGATAGTGAGCTCCCATAAGACTCATTATTTAGAATAATTCCTAATCTTGTACATATTTCTTTCTCTCTCAAGATCCTTATACATAATTTGTTTTCATTTATTTGTACATACATTATAATTAGAAACACAAAAATAATATAACATGTAAAAATACAAAAAAAGTCAAATATTACTTAGAAAATACAAAATGTAAATATTTTATGCATTATTATGTTTAAAATTCTTTTACTTTTTAGATATTACATATTGATAGCTATCTTAGTATAATTAGTTTTATCATACACAGATGTTTCACTTATTCTTTTTGAGTGCTTATAGATTATATATAGGACTTTGATCCATAAAATTGATCTAGAATTGATATCATATACCAACTAGGGGCATATAAACTTATCCAAGTTTATTCATTTAATGCATCTACCCACTTGAGGTCATCTCATACATAGTTATTACTGCCAGGTTATATCTTTACATACTACATATTCCAATTTACACATTGATATATCTTAATGTTGATCATTGTTACTCATAGTTCATATTTTTTTCTAACTATCAGTAATTAAACTTAGAATATGTACATCCTATCATTTACATAGATATTTACAACACGGTTATACATACTTTCATTTATAGTTTTCCTATATTAGACTTGATTATGTTTCCTATGCTTCTTCCATTTTGAGGGCATTTGAATACACCATTATTTTTTGGCTCTATGATGCTTCTCTATTTGTATGCCTTTCACATGTGACAATGTCCCTTTTGCATTCTTTCCTAATTATAAATGCATACATTTGAACATGTCCTTCTACGTGGCTCTAATACTAATTGCTTATTACTTACGTATGTGGACATTTAAATATGTCCTTGTATGTCTTCATTCTTAAATTTAGTGACATGTTCCCATGTCCCTTGTATTGTGTCCCATTGGCCTAATTTTTCATGCCTCATGTGTTTGTATGTATTTTTGTTTGTATGATTATTTACCATGACACTTATATTTTATTATTACACACACACACACCATTTTTTGATGCCATGAGGGACCTCATGTATCTACCCTATCCTACTTGGGTTCTATGATGGACATCATACCCCATCCCCATAAGTAACTACTCAGATTTATTTTTATACATTGATTAAATCTATCTTGACACCCTTGTGAAATGTTATATTATAACATATATCTAACATTACTTACTCATGCTCATATAATTTTACATTCTGATGTTATGTTTATACATTGTATTAGACTATCATACTTATGATTCAATTAACACATTTTTTAGAGATACTTATTTTGAGGATAGTTATTACATAGGATTAAAAACTACCTTCAAAATAGGGGGAATTCATAGGGGTTTTTCATAAAGATCAAGCTCCTACTTCGCTATTCATAGATAAATTTCATGATCTAAGCTTAGTTTCAAAAATCAGACACATAAAAATAAACACTCAAAAAATAGTTCAAATCACCTAAATTTTAGACTAGGCAGAGATTAACACCTAGATTGGGACACTAGTGACATAGGGAAATACTATCCATTATAGGGTACTATTATCTAGTAAGCCCATCTTCAAGGTATCCTAGATTAGGTAGACCAATACACTAGGTACAATACATATTTGCATACGTACAATCACTTATTTGACAATTATGTTTAAATTTTACTCAAATACACTCATTTTAGCTCATATTCATATTAGTTACTTAGATTTGGGGGCACATGCATGACATGATCACTCCCACATTTAGTTCAAACACATAGATTCAATTATTACATACTCAATTTAGAATTAGTATACTCAAATATCAGATTGGGGGCATGAGCATGGCATATAGTTTCCATATGCTTAGATACACACATGTTGATAATATGGAATGGAAAACTCCATGTCATTATCTATGCTATATAAAATTTCTATCATATTAAATGTTGTCACCAGATTCATGATTTTCCCCATCTATAGTGGTTGGAATTCCTGAGTGGCCCATAACTACCCAATGTACCTAAGTGGCTACTAGGCCAACATATATAGTTATATATACCTAGTTTGAAACTTTCATCACATTACATAGTTTATTTATAGATGCATATACTTCACACAGATGGGAAATTATAGAGTCATGGCCTACTTGAGTTCTTAGGCCACCCACATGAGAGTGTTAGACACACTTATAGCCTTATCCAAGATATTTACAAATCATGATCCACCAAGTAGGGGTGGGAAATGATGGAGTCAAAATTGGATTAATTTCTTAAGCTAACCATATAATTATTGAGCAAGATAATATCTTAATCCAAGATATTCAATGATATTATCACTATATATACTCACACACATAGGTTTTCACTAGGTTCATGAATTGGTTTGTGTACCCAATGAGGTGTATCTATTCCTTTTTTCTCTCTTTACTCATCTTTACTCAATTACTTTATTTTAGCATAGTATTTTTATTTTTATCATATCTTAAGGATTGGTTTTTTCATGTTTCATTAAAGGTCATTTCTTTGGATCATGTTTCAAATATGAGGACCTAGATTCACATACTCAGACTCAGCTACATAAGCTTCATTTCTAAAGAAGTCTAGGTACATTTTTTCCCTTATACTAGTCATTTCTCTTTGTTGCATTTCTAGCATAAAGTTGGGGGGGGAATGTAATCACCTAAAAGTGGTGTTTAGATGCTTAGAGTGTTTTTCGAGTTAGCCTATTCTTATCTTAGCCTTAGACCTATCCTAGATCATTTGACACACTTTTCTAGTGATTTTAGAGACCACAAAGAGCTAAAATTGGTTCAAACATAGTCCCAGAACAATATTCCCAAATCCCAACCAAGTGTGCCCAATAATTTTCTTGGTGGACATTAGCACCATATTTGGGACACTACAGCCACATGGCACCAGGGTCCCCAAATAGGTGTTATTATCCTTTGCCCTAACTCTCTCAAATGGATACTTTGCCAAATGTGTGCCCATCCTAAGGTTAACTTAAGTGCATTTTATTATCCACACATGATATAAATATCAATAAATACAAGTCTATTTGACCTCCATTCATTATATGGAAATTATATGCAAAAACCTATTCAAACAAAAGATAGGCTGATCAAAATTATGGTATTTAATCCCTAATTTTCCCTACTTCTACATACTACCATCTATAGAATCCTTAGTCTAGATTTCAAATATTTCTAAGCTGAAAGACACTCAAGGGATTTAAGACCACTCTCATTATAGAATTCACTTGCACTTGCACTTGCACCAAGCACTAGGTGGGAGAACTACATCAAGCTCGATCCCTCCTCAGAGCATTGGTATATAGGTATCTCTCTTCATAGTGGGTTGTTGAGTATTTATAGCCTATCCTAATAAAAAACACACATTTTCATCTCATGCCATAATTATAAGGAGGATTATGATTTTCACATTAAACCAAGTTTTCAAGGCACAACATAGAGTTCCATATTTTATGCACACAATAATGGGGCCTAGAAACATAAGCATAAGTACTCTCAAAAAATAAGAATAGTCCCAAAAATATGACATTATCACCACTTTGAGGACACTACAACAATATGCCACTACTATTTAGGTGGGGTGCTACTATCTAGTGAATAAATAGATCCCAAGGCCTAGTTGACAACATTCAGAACTATCCATAACCTAGTTTATAGAAACTAGATCATCTTGATAGTCAATTTATAGATAAGTCTATATTTAAGAATATTTATTACTATTTATAAAATTTTAAATAAGTTAAATAATAAATAATAAATAATAAATTATTGGTTAATTATTGCATATTATTTAACTAATTTAGACATCTTATCCCTTTAATTTAACATAGGATTTACATAGTTAAACCTTAAAAGGTTAAATAACCTATGTGTTCATGGTGGTCACTATAGTCCCTACTATGTATTTATAACCACCTCACTTACATCCTCACCCTTTGCATATAAAAATACATCTTTTACATTAAGTTTAATTTCCCCCTACTATTATTCCTAATCCATCCATGGTCTTGCTCACTAAGCTCTAATGATAATGATCTATGTAGGCACTCCTACACCCCCTATAACTATAGGATCTATAATATGTCATGCCCAATAAGTATAAACTACTAGGGGAGCCACCAAATATTTTAAGCTTAGATGTCTAGGTCTAAAATATATAATATGTGGCTCCATTCATGAGGTATAATGTCAAGTAATGTGAACGCATATTAATCCAATCACCATAGTAGCCCAAGAGGACCAACTAGACATAATATCAGTATAGGGTTTCCATACTATCTACCCATGAGTATTGGTCTATAAAGTTATGGAATGAGACACAAAATTCACTACATGATCCTATCAAAATCTCACCACTTGAGGTAGCCTATCATCCACAATATGGGGCAACCTAGTCAGCTGATACATAAGAAAACTCTCATAAATCTAAGCACTCAACAAAATCATGGGGCCCATAGTTTTCTACCCCCAATTCAACATACCATAAATTTAATACATGGGCTTAAACCAAATGATAGAACTCAAATCATATAAATCACCTAGCTGTAGGATAAATGGACACAAGGCTACCACATACAATGATACCTTCCCATCTAACTTGTGACATAACACATACATTCTCACAAGTCCTATCACAACCTTTTAGATATATAGAATGGTCAACATATATACATCAGATAAAATCACCCATAATCTAGAGTAAATACTATCTAAGCCAGTCACCCAAAGTATTAGGGCTGACCTCCCATCATATGCCTCTATTGTATCAAAAATGATAGGAATCTTGATAATGGGTAGTCCAAAAAAGACATGGACATTCTCCAAGGTGATGTGCACCTCAATGGTATCCCCCTCCACCTCCCATCATAAAGTGTTGGTTAGTTGCTCCCATGCTTATAGGAACATGATGACTAGATTAAAACTAAGTGGGATCCTCTACATCTCTATGATGCCTC
>JARHVA010010050.1:45000-228386 GCA_037957365.1 Torreya grandis
GATCAGCTTTACTTTCCTTTATTATATAAGGAGTAGCCAACCATATTAAAATTGATAGATAACTAAAAATTAAATATTAAATCAAAGAATATAATGTTAAAAATGAAATAATTAAATTTTTTTCATCATATGTAGGGGTTTACATCTTCACAATAAAACCTAAGAATAATGAATGATAATTTGAAGGCCCTTCACAATAGACCTTATATTTTGAAGGTGCTCAATCTAAACAAGGTTCAAGTGTAGCTATGAATTTTGTTGATCTTAATGGGAAGAAATACCTTGATACATTTATGTTATAGTTTACATTTATAAAAAATCATATAGAATATGAATCCTTGATCTTGGGGCTCCAATTCACACTAAAACATAAATGCTAAAAAAATACTAATGCTTGGAGATTAAGATTTAGTTGTCAACCAAATCAGGGGTTGATATTAAAGTAATGTATCGTATCTAAAAAATTAAAAGTATAGAGCTTGGGACCTAATCAAATCATTTCAAGATTTAAATAAAATTAATCCCAAGAGATCAAAATAAGATAACATATTTACCTAGATACCTTTATAACAAATCTATCCCCTCTTCAAGATACCAAAATATAAAAAAACTACCATGTACCTATATACCATGTACTTATATCCCTAAGAATGTTGAAAACCTTTAGGCATTTGATAATGATCAAAAAATATTGTAATTAATGGAAAATTATGATGCCTTCAAGTCACAAATCATTAATGAAATAGATTTTGACTTGATAAAAAAAGATAAAATAAAATATAATGGTATCATCCAATTAAAACAAAACATGATACATAAAGGAATGTTACATTAGAATGAGTATTTAACATGAATTTTCAAGATTACAAATAAATAAAATAGTCTAATATCAATGAATTTGACTTCACCAAGGTGAATTTAGGAACAAATGAGCATCCCCAATTGATTAACATTATATTGAGTTGTAGTTAACAAAAAAAGCATAATTTGAAATAATTATTGACCAAATACAAGGATGTGATTACTTAAACTTATGAAGACGTAATGTTTTTGATCCCAAATATATCACACATACCATACCACTGAGGGAAGAACATAAACCTTTCATACATAGACAAAGTTAATTAACCCCATTCTAGAACCTCTCATTCATAAAGAAGTACAAAAAATTTCTAGATACTAAAATTATATTTTATATCAAACATTCTACTTGGGTGGCCAATTTCATTCATGTGTGGAATAAGGATGGTGAAATCAGACTATGTTTAGATTTCAAGAACCTAAATCAAGATTCATAAAATGATAGTTATCCCTTGCATTCCTTAGATTAATTAATTAAAATAGTTAGTGGATTATAAGTGATGTATTTTTGAATGGATTTTTAGGATACAATTAGGTATGAGTATAAAATGGTGATAGAATGAGAAATTATTTCACTACTAAATGGGAAATTTTTTCATAAAATAGAATACCTTTTGGACTAATCAATTTAGATGATACCTTCCAACATGACATGTGTTTTTATTTTCAAGGGATAATTTCTAAGTGCATATTTATTTACATAAATTATCTTATTGTATTTTATAAAGATAGGTAAGATCACATTACCCACACATAGAGAATATTTTATAGATGAAAAAGGTATATAATCTCATTGAATTTGAATAAAATCATCTTTAGTGTCACATAAAATAAAATATTGGGCCATTTTATTACCAAGGAAGGTACTTCTATCAACCCTAAAAGAGTTCAAGAAAATTCAAAAATTCTATATCCTAATAGAAAATAGGATCTCAAGTTATTTTTTGGCAAGATAAATGTTGTTCAATGTTTTTTTTAAATATTTGTATAAATTTTGAAGCCATTGAATGTAATTTTAAAACAAGACATAATATTATAATGTTCATATATATCTTAGAAGACATTTCATGATATCAAAAATAGTATTTCCTAAGCTCCATTAATTAGCCCAAACTTTACCAAGGATTTATGCATGTATTCATTTGCATCAGAACATACTATAGAAGTTGTAATAACCTAGAAGGTGGAAGAAAATGAAAATATTATATCCTTCATGAGCACCACTTTTAAATAATAATAAATTAAATATTCTATGATTAACAAGAAAATTTATGCCTTGATTAAATCTATGAAAATAATTAGGCATTATATTCTAAAAAATAAAACCTACAACATTATACTTGATCCATCCATCAAGATTACACTTGGGAAAATTTAATAAGGAGAAATAAGAGGAAAATGGATGTCCAAATTAAAGGATTTAAAAGTATAAATCAGGCTTGTGAAAATGGTATTAGGCTAAGGTATTATTCAACTTATAATAAAGACTAATCAACTCATATCCATCAATTAGATTACCTAGACTCATATAGCTTGAGGTGACTGTTATGCTCATAGTATTCACTACTTAATTATAGGCACACACCCTCCTAAATTAAATAAATAAAAAATATGAGCACTCAAGCTCAAATAAACACATTATATGATCAAGAAAAGGGTGTTTTATTGAAAAAATATGAAGGAATTTATCTGAGCTGCATTTCCAAATAAGAAGTTACAAACATCATTGATAATTTTCACTAGAAGATAGGCATTGGACACCCTTTATGCAATGATAAAACAAATAATATTAAGGATGAGTTATTACTAGCCTATGAATTTTAAGGATGTACATAGTCATGTCATAAATTGTTAGCAATTTCAAGCATTTAGGACAAGATAAATCCATGCTTCCATGCCTCTATATCCTATGATTTAAGGACAAACTTTTTCACAATTGGGTCTAGAATTTATAGGGGTTATTAAATAAAATTCATTAGATAAATACAAGTTTATACTGATAACTATAGACTACCACTGTATGAGGTGGATTGAATTTATAGTAATAAATAATTCTAGAGCACAAGGAGTGATCAAATTCCTTGAGGAAAATATTTTGATGAGGTTTGGAACACTGGTTTCCTTAGTATGTGATAATGGACATGATTTACAATTATAGAATTCATATAATGATATTTTAATAATAAAATTAATTTTAAGTTATATTTTAATTGTTATACATAAGGAAATGGAGTTGTTGAATATAAAAACAAAAACATTATTGATGCCAAAAATAAATTATCAAAAGACAATCCTATAAAATGGTACTTATTAATGAAATATGTGTTATGGGCATATAGGACTAGACATAAGTAGGCTCCAAAATCTTCACCTTTCTTTTAGTGTATGAACAATATCTTATTTTACCCATTGCTCTTAAATTTCCAATGTATAATTTTATGCAAGATTATATGGAAGATGATGACAAAATTTGGGCTAGATTACTAGACATATTTCAAATGGAAGATGCACAAAAAAAATCTTTACAAAATTTCATCAAATGTCATGACATGGTTTGGAAAAATATGAAAAATAAAAGTATTTAGGATTTTATAATTAGTTATCCTATTGGATAAATCACATGAAAATAAAGAACAACATGACAAGTTCACTCCATAATTGATCGGACCATATTACATCTCTAAAATTTTGGGTAATAATGCTTTCCATTCGAAATATTTCCAAGGTTATGATTTGGAATTTCTAGTCAATAGATATATTTTTGAAAACTATTTCATGGTTACCATTATGAGCTATGAATTTGACATAGAGGGGAGGTGAGTTTTGTGTTATTCTCATAAAACCAATGAGATGCACACACTAAATTCCCAATACCTCTAACTTAGACACTAGGGAGAGATTAGTTAATAAAAACTAAATGAAATCATAACAAAAATATAAAAGACATAACTCTTTAACCTTCCTTGGGATCTCCAAATGGCTTTGTTGAATGGTTCTATCATTTTGTGCATCAAGAAGTCTTCCTCAATGGAGGTTGTTTGTCTCCTTCTCTCCTTGGCACCTTGGCTTGTGATTTCTGGCTCAAGATTTGGGCATGTTAACACTATTTTATAGGCATTTTTAGGTGTCTAAAAATCCAAATTGGGAGCATCCCAAAATGACCATGAGTTATTATTTAGTAGTATTATTATATTATATTTCTTTTTTTTTTTTAAATTATATTTCTTATTTTCTTAAATTAGATTTCATTATTTCTAAGATTAGATTCTTTATTTTTCTAGATTAGTAAATAATTTTATTTAGACCATCTGTAAAGAAATTATCAAAATTATTTCCAAAGGGTAGCTAATCACACTTATGGATATTCATGGGATTACTCAACATGGATTTTGGTCTCAAATTTAATGTGTGTATCATACCTAAAGGCAAGGATTTATTTGAAACAAATAAGTTTATCAGGTTTTTAGAAGTTTCTTTGATATTTTCATGAAAATTTTATAAACACTTATCATTTTAAATGATCAAATGCACATTTACGTGCTTAAAATTGTTTTATAGAATATAGACATTGATAAAGGCAAAATGTGAATGGGATATCTATTTTACATAAAGTTTATTCCTATAGACTCAACCAATGGTGGTTCCAAACCCTTCTTCCAAGAAAAGTGTTAAAAAAATCATGGAAGATGGGGATTGAAATAATCTATTTGGAGATATGAATGCCTATCTAATAGTAAATAAATTCTTAGAGTGGAACCATGGGTATCTCTTTCGGGGATATGGATGCATGGTTGGCATCAAAATAATTCCTAGCTTCCCAAATGTTTGTCCTTAAATGTTATAACATTGTTTTTAAAGATAATATTGATCAAATATTTAATTTTATCTAATATTTGACAAAACTATTAGAACAAGGAGGAATGAACCTTCCCATAAACAAACAAGATCTAATAGGTGTAAAGGTTTAGTATACTACATTTATGTTTCAAGTATATTTCAATTTTCTAACTTATTTCTTTATTTCCTATAAACTTTGAAGTTATTTATGATTCTTAAATTATAAATTCTAAGTTATTAAATAATCATGGGTATTTTTTCATTGAATTGAAATTTGTTTTGACCAATACACCTCATTTTAAAATTTCCAAATAGGGATCCATTTGAGTTTCAAAATAATATTTAGGTCTCATTCAAATATAAAATAACTTTAGAATCAAGCATACATTATCCCAATCACTATTATTAATGAGTTATTTTTTGGGATTAAAGCTTAGACATTATTTTATAAACATCAAAATTTGTTTTCATGACTAAAAAATACTAATTAATTTTTGTCCAAAGTTGTTTATTTTGCATGTATAGGTCAGTGTTAAATTTGACACATGTCTCTCTTAGATTAAATTTTGGATGATGGACTTAGCCTATTTCATTGCCATGTTATCTCAATGCCAACTATTGGGTATAAAAGTATTTCAATGTTCATAATATGACATAGTGAGATAATGCCACACATCATTATTATGTTTCACTATAAGCTTTCTATGGAAAAATGAATAAGTTTATGATTCTCTAAACTAAGTAATATCATGGTGTAATGAGATCATGCCACATGACATCATCTCATTTCATCATTGACATGTGTTAAAAATTTCAAAATATCCAAATCAAAAACCTCTTAATGTAGAAGATCATGTCAAGTATCACTCTCTCACCTCATTTTTAGTTTACTCTAAAGTCTAAAGTTATAAAAGTGGTGACTAAGTGACACATTAAGATAATTCCATGTGTCACTCTCTTATCTCATTTTTAGTGTTGTCTAAAATTTAAAAATCTTATATATATATATATATATATTAGTGAAGTGAAGATCTAAGATCATGCCAAGTGGAACCATCCCACTACATATAAAATAATGGCCAAAGTGACATATAATAAAACTCACCAGTAATTGATCAAGTGTAAATGTGACATGTGTCTAATCTAGTATAGTCGGTAGCCAAAAGTCATCCATAAATGATGACACTCGTCTCTCCTAAAATATCAAGGGAGATATGAAATGATAAATCAAGTGACAATACACCACTTACCATATATCAATACATCTAGATTTCAAAACATAATATGAATCTAAATTTTTTTATACATAAACATAAAATAAGATGAAACTAATAAAGATAATGACACTTTTCAATAGTGGATGGATTTATTAGAGGTAAAAAGGTGACCAATCATTCAAAAGAAGAGACAATAGGAAAAATTATCAAGTCTAGTGAAAGTATATGTCATAATAATCAAATAAAAAATGGAAATATAATAGAGATAGACTATTTCTCTATAATTCATTTCCATATATAAATAATTATGGAAATGAATTTGATGCTCATAGTTATTCATCATTCCTAATTTGATTTAACTACCATTTGAAAAATAACCGAATGAAAAAACTAAAATATAGAGCCTTATGTTCCCTAAAAAATTTACAATCTACAATCTTAAGAATGAAATTCAACAGTCTACAAAAATAGATACAAGTAAAGTTTACATACACTATTTTTTTATCATAGTGCATCAAGTCACCCTATTATTTAGATTTATACATAGAGGTAGAAATATTTCAACCATACAATGATGAAGTATATTTACCATTGATATAAAGTGAATACATCAATGACCTACTTGTTATTAAAGTAATAGGATTTCACAAAGTGGCTAAAAAATTAGAGGTATTTCCCTATAGTAATGTTTTATATAATTTGTTTACCATTGGAGTATAAACATATGATATATTTCATAAAATCAATACTAAAGGACCTGTAGATTTCATAGCTATAATCACCTTTGGAAGATATTATATCCTACCTCAAAGTGATATAGTATATGACTTTTCAATAGTTTTAAAATGGGTAAAAGAAAATAATTTTATAGAAACATTCAAATCTTGGGCCATTAACCCAAAAAAAATCATGAAAAGTAAGATCTTCTTATTATGAAATTTATGTTAGGAATTAAGATATCTATGGACCTTATGCATATAATACATAGAGCCTTATCCATCATATATGTCAATGATGTATCGGTCCCTTTAATATTAATGATTCTAGATGATATGAAAAATCATTCCATTGATGAGATCATTAGCTAAAATTTGAAAAAACAAAAGGAGTCCTAGAATAGATGAGATGATCATTTTTATATAATGTCATACTTATTATATATTGTCTATTTCATAGTCACCCCACCAGGGAATGATCAACAAAAACCAAAGGGAGTGAATAAGATGATTTATGAGGATTTTAATATATTCCACCATAATAATTTTAGAAACCACATACAAAGATATTAAAATATCTTTTATCCTCCAATTTATATGAATGTTAATGAAAAACCCATGCCCATACTCTCAAGGGAAATTACAAGGTCATTAAACACATTAAAAAATTATTGGTATTATCCAAGTCACATTGTTATCAGCATTCAAGGAATATTTATGGCACCTTTTTTATCTCCTCATGTATGTACCATAAAAAATAATAGATAAAGATATAGACTATAAATATTCTAAAAATATGGACATTGATTTTAGAATAACTAAATTGGGTGTTTTGCATAAAACACTCTTGAGCATTGGCACACAACAAGATAGGTAGTACATTCAAATATTCAGACCCCCAAAGAACATTATTTTTCATTGACTTAGTAAAATTTATATTTTTGGATCCCAATGGAAGGGTATTGAATCACATAAATAAAAATTTAGGAATTTTAAAAATAAAATATGGTCACATTAATTATTCACATGACCACATTTTCATCGATAGAGAAGATGAATTTGAAGTATAGATCAAAATGCATTCATTTGGTATGACTATGGAGGTTTTTTAGTAAATATATTATGATCCCCACATAAAAAAAAGTGATTCAATTCATGTAGAGGAATATAATAAATAATATAGGGGATATACTAATAAACAATTGACAAGGATAATATTTAAAAGGATTCCACCACCTAAAATTCCTTAGCCACATGTATCTTCAATAGATAGACACTCCTTTGGTCTCTCTAATTAATATTTATTTTAATACTGCAATTCAATTGTCTCAACCACCTCTATCATTACAATAAATTATGGAAAATTAGACTCCATTGATAGTGCTCATCTTAGAGGGAGATTTTCTAAGAATTTAGGATAAAAGAACATTCCCTAGTTCCTTTAGTTCACTTGTAGTTACAATGGAAGAAGTAACATTGAATATAATCTACTTGGATTCAAAAGAGGAATCTATTGAAAATAACTTAGCAAACATAGGTATTGGGTAAGGTTATCTAGTAAAAAAAAGGAAAATGATAGAATATTCACTACAACATGATGTTTTTCATAACACACATATACAGGTACATATTTTAGCTTCTAGTCCTAGTTAACTTATTATAGATGATGTAGAGCCAAAAATAATTAGTGAACAAGAATAAAGTATTGAGGTAAGAAAATTTGTAGACTAACTCATCACAACAAGTACTCTTCTAGTTGACATACTAACTACTTATGGTGTGGATACTCCAACCATAAAATTAGTAGATACTACCTAGGTCATATCCCATACCTCTTTTGTTTCATATATCATTCCAATTTTAACCACTTATTTTGGTACTCCATAGGTTTAATTCTAGCTATTTTTAATAGGTGTTTTTGTTCTTTTAATCATTACCTTTATTACTTAGTCATAGTTCTCTCTATTTTTTTTTATTCACTGGTTAGCACCATTTGCATTCCCATAAGAGCTAATGTTATCCCTAACACATGTACACTAGTTATTTATGCAGTAACAACTAGTAAACATGCAACCATAATACAAATTGAAGATGTAATGCATCTATAAGTACTTCTTTATACTATTTTCTAGCCAATGCATTTTAAGGATTTAGATTCCCAGTCATTATTTCAATCATGCCATGGTCATTCATTTACCCAAATAAAATATATCATGACCTCATTCACTCAGATAGATTATTTATTACAACTATTCAAGAGTTCCATAATGTATTCAAATACATTATTTAGGTTTCAACCAAGATTAAGGTATTTGGTGAGAATATGGTTGATATTTCATTCCTTACACCTCTTTCATATACCCCTTGATCACTCATGGGACCACCATAAAACACTCTATTCATTACCATGTCATCTCAATATCCTATCTCTAACATGTGTCTAGTCTTAGAAACACCATAGGTGAAACAATTATAAATAGAAAAATAAGTTAAACAATACTTGGTGCTCATTGACCGACCCAAGCTAAGTCTATAATTTTATGAAAATGTAAACATTTTGAAGAGGATGAAAAAGATTAAAAAATACAAGATATGATAAATAAATTGAATTCATAATATAAGAATAATTATTCATCTTGACAAAAAAGAGAAAGACACTACTTGTCAAGCATGATGAATTTGAATAAGACTCCATATCTATGGTAGATGTCATAAGGGGAGTGTTAAATAAAATGATTCATGGTATCCAATAGGATAATAAAAGGCTATAGTGTTATATTAGTATTGAAGCCCCATACAATGGTTTAAAATAAGTCCAAATCATTTCTCACTGTATATATGATTTGGTATTGTCTATCTATAGAGCATGGATAGAGTCATAACCTAAATGGCACTAAGCGGTAGAATTTTATGAATATTTACAAATATTATATGTCAAATTACATACAATAAAAAAGGAATTTAAAGAGAATTCATACCAAAATTTAAATATATTGACACTCCTAAATATTATTTTTTCTCATAATTATATTAAAAAAATAAGAGATGGACTTAGGGAATGCCATCTAGCAATGAAAGATCTATTTAAATATATATCTAGTCAAGAACATTAAGCCAAAAAATTTCCTGAATACATTTGCATATCTTTTATATATAATACATATGGGTAGATAATAAATAAGGCATTTTTTGTAACCTTGAATATAACCTACATTAATCATTTTAAATAAAAGGTTGAGGATATGGTCCATGGAACTCATTATCATGTTTTCCAATTAATTAAATTTGTAAGGAAAATATAGAACATTGAAGAATTGAAAAAATAATGTATACATGAAATACCATTCTAAATAATTTATACATGCAATATCATTCTAAATAATTTGTAATATCTCCTGTTTCCCTTGAAATCTGAAACTGAATATTATTGAATTGCTTATCTTTATTTGTGAAAAATATCTTCAAATAGATAAAGTAAACCATAGTATAATCTCTTGTTAATTCTATTAGATGATTACAATAGATGTCCTCTATCATGTATACAAAATAATATTAAAAATATGACCTTAATAGCCTGAGTATTCTGCAAACTAGGAAATAAGCCTGGATCTAGTACGTCTCGGCCTGTTGTGTCAAAAACATAGTCGCTAACATTAGTTATACTGCCATCATCAATCGACTAGGGTCGTTAACCTACCAAAATTGGTGAGAGGTTGGCTGATGTCGGTCGTTGTAGGTCTCTGCCTGCCGATGTTAGTGTCTAAACTTTCTGCTGATGCGTATGGATTTTCACAAAACTATACAGACTTCGTACGGCTGCTAATATAGCTCAACCTATTTACTAGATCCCTAATCTCAAGATATAAAGCTCTAATACAGAAGATATTTTATCTGTGCAATATCTAAATCAAAACCTAATTAAATAAATCCCTATAAATACCTATGATAACTTCTGGGTGAAGTTATCTCACAACCTGGTAATAAATCAGATGATATCTCATAGCCTCTAAATCGCTCACACTGAAGAGGGCACATTCTTCAATGTAGATAGAATACTGGAACCCTTGGCTTAGTTTTCTCAAGAAAATCCTTAGCAAAATTTGTCTTCAAAAAATAATCATTATTTTCAAACTCTCTCCCATGAGAAACCCTTATACCCTCCAAAAAGGTGTGTTTCCAAAATTAGATTTTCTTAAATTAGAATTAGGGTTTCTTAAATTAGAATTAGGGTATTAAAATTAGACCAAATAATTAATAATTAATAATTAATAATTAATTAATATTTAACTAAAATTAGACCAAATAATTAATATTTGACTAAATCAATCAAATATTAATATCTCCCTTAATCCATGTCCAAAAGAGCCTAAATGAAAGCCAACTGGAACAATTTTGCTACTCGAAGCCAAGCCAAGCCCCACCATGACCCTCTATCCATCCTATTAGCCTACGAGGGTCGCATAATAGGCTAACCATCAACTCTGAGCATGTCAACTAAAAAGGGGACATGACAATCGACCCCTCCTAAAATTGCTTGCCCTCAAGCAATTGCTGAATGATAACCCAATCAATCCACCTAGATCCCAATGTAGTCATTATCTACCCTATTGTCAATCAATGCAAACTCCAAGCCATGTCTATCACCACTCTCATCCAATGTCATCACATCATCCCTAGTACCAAGATAAGAATCCCAACATCCAATCCAAGAATGGAAATCAACTGGCAACTGAAGTAAACTCCTCCCCTGAATAATTTTTGAATCTGGAATGTGAATGCTAGACATACTCATATCATCAGCAACATGTGACCTGCCTATAATAGAAAGCTGAGTCCCTACCACATGTGCTAACTCCTGAACTGAACTCACCTCAAGACAAATCTCATCCACATGTCTCTCCTGTGTTGGTGCCAATGTGCACTCGACAATGCCCTCTCCCATATCATGTGGTATGAGACTCTCCATTCGATGAAAGAACATATTTTTGATGTTGCTGCCTTGTATTGCCTTATGAATATGTGTCTTCCCACCAACATCAAAATGAACCTCCATGTCCTTAAGACAAAGAGTGACTTCCTCAAGGGAATGAAGCCACTTCATACCCAAGACTAAGTCTATGTCCCCAATGTTCACCACATAATAATCAGTGTTGAACTCATAGTTGTTCAATCACAATGGGAGATCTCTAATCATTCACTCACACCTAAGAGTGTGACCATCGGCCACCTTAAATTTAATGCCCTTGAAATCTTCGGTAGTGAGTCCACGCTTCTCCACAAATCTGGCATCTATAAAATTATGTGTGGCTCTTGTATCAATAAGAGTGATGACCCTCTGTCCTACCAAAACTCTATGGAGTCTGAATGAATCATCTGACTAAATGTTGGATAGGTGTGCCTCCTATATGTGTAGCTTTAAATATGCCTTAGGCTCTGAAGCCTCTGCCTCTAACTCCTCAGAACTATCTTGCTATTTGGAATCTTCTGATTTTGAATCTTCATAATACACCCACATCACACAATTTGCCTTGCCCTTAGGCCTTAAAGGGCAATTATGATGGATATCCTATGGACCTTTGCAGCAAAAGCAAAGATTTTTCCTATGTAGATCATTAAGAGCCTCTTGATCTAAAGGTGGTGTTGTTGGGTTGGCCTTTGAATCATTCTTAACACCTGATTTATCTTTGTTGAAATCTAATCCCTCTCTATCTCTGTTGGAGCACTGTTGGTCTCAGGATGAAGAAGTACCTCTGGAGTTAACTCTACTAGATGGGGCTGCCATCTCCATGCTACATGCCTTCTTCATAGCTACCTGTAATGAAGGAGGATCAAAGCCTTTGATCCAACCTCTCAATGGTTCTATCAATCCCTCCATAAAGAGCACTACAAGTTACCTCTCTGAAATGTCAGGAGCCATCACTGATAACTTCTAGAAGTCACCAATGTAAGACTCTAAACTGCCACTCTGGCACAACTGTGCCAACTCTCAGAAATAGGATTCTGGATCCCTCTTATCAAAATGCTCCACAAGCCTATCCAAAAACTCTTGATAAGATGTGATATGATCATGATGGAGTGTTACCATCCCGTGGTGCCACCAATTGTGAGCTACTCCCTCAAGATGTAGTGTCGCATATCTGATAACATCTCCCTCAGCCATCAGATGCAATGTGAGAAATGTGTCTAGTTTACTAATCCAGGCCTGCACTGTGACCTTGCCACTACCATCAAACATCACTAGTGTGAGCCTACTCGTAGCATGCTTCAGATCATTAATATGGTGTCTGGGTCTCCAATCATGTCGACCTTGGCTATGCTCTCTCCTCTATGTGAGGAAATGGTCAAAAGTAATCCTCTCTCTGACCTCAAGTGATAATAACTCCCACTCCTCATTCGCTGCCATAAGTGTGTTAGCAAATAGGGGCTCTCTTGTTGCCTCCTCTGCTGGGGCCTCTAGTTCTTCTTATACAAATGTAGGCCATGTAGGCCTATTAGCTATCTTGGAATGGGTCAGCTGTGGTCTCTAATTAATAGTAGCACTCATGTTATCTCCTTGCTCCCCATTCTGTCAAATAGGTGTGTTCATCCTCTCTACCATAGTAGTGAGTGCTTGTAGTTCTTGATTCATCTGTTGCTGGCCTATAGCCATAACTCAGAAGAATTCTTGAGTGTCCTAATCATCATTATGCCTGTGGCCCCTATGTGGGCTACCCTCACGCCTATCACTCATGGTGATTGGCTATTGTTCTAAAACCTGATTGCTTTTAAGCAAAGCTCTACTGTGTGTGAAATACTTGTGTGGTCCCAACTCTTGTGGCTGCATAAGATTGTCAAACCCTCAGGATGGCAGGATTTAGCTCTGATACCACTATAATATCCCAAACCAATAGGGACTATAGAAATACAAAAGCTTTGATACCATTATAATATCCCCAACCAACAGGGACTATAGAAATACAAAAGTTTTGATACCACTGTAATATCACCAACTAATAGGGATATGTGAAAGACAAAAGCTCTGATACCACTGTAATATCCCCTATTTCCCTTGAAATCTGAAACTAAATATTATTTAATTACTTATCTTTATTTGTGAAAAATATCTTCAAATAGATAAAGTAAACCACAGTATAATCTCTTGTTTATTTGCTCAGATGATTACAATAGATGTCCTCTATCAAGTATACAAAATAATATTAAAAATATGGCCTTAATAGCCTGAGTATTCTACAAACTAGGAAATAAGCCTAGATCTGGTACATCTCAGCCTACTGTGTCAAAAACACAGTCGCTAATGTCAGTTATACTGCCATCATTGGTCGACTGGGGTCATTAACCTACCGACGTTGGTGAGAGGTCGGCTGATGTCAGTCGCTGTAGGTCTCTGCCTGCCAATGTCGGTGTCTAAACTTTTCACTGATGCATACAAATTTGCATAGAACTGTATGGAATTTATACGGCCACCAATATAGCACAACCTATTTATTGGATCCCTGATCTCAAGATATATAGCTCTAATACAGAAGATATTTTATTTGTGCAATATCTGAATCAAAACCTAATTAAATAAATCCTTGTAAATACCTATGATAACTTTTGGGTGAAGTTATCTCATAACCTGGCAATAAATTAGTTGATATCTCATAGCCTCCTAATCACTCACACTGAAGAGGGCACGTTCTTGAATGCAGATAGAATACTAGAACCCTTGGCTCAGTCTTCTCAAGAAAATCCTTAGCAGAATTTGTCTTTAAACAATAATCATTATTTTCAAACTCTCTCCCATGAGAAACCCTTATACCCTCCAAAAAGGTGTGTTTCCAAAATTAGATTTTCTTAAATTAGAATTAGGGTTTCTTAAATTAGAATTAGGATCTTAAAATTAGACCAAATAATTAATAATTAATAATTAATAATTAATTAATATTTAACTAAAATTAGACCAAATAATTAATATTTGATTAAATCAATCAAATATTAAATCTTCCTTAATCCATGTCCAAAAGAGCTCGAACGAAAGCCAACTGGAACAATTTTTCTACTCGAAGCCAAGCCAAGCCCCACCATGACCCTCTATCCATCCTATCAGCCTACGAGGGTCGCATAATAGGCTAACCATCAACTCTGAGCATGTCAACTAAAAAGGGGACATGACATAATTTGATACTTTAATGAATGGTGAACTTAATTAATATCAATATTTATTTTTAGTATTTATACATGCAATAAAATTATAAATATAAGTTGGTTCCCATACAAAAATATTTATACATGTTTAATACACATTGTAAAGGGAGAAGAATTTTGAGAATTAATGCAAGAAAGGAACATTCCTATGAATCTTCTGTGACTTTGTATGGATATGCCATATCCTCCAACCTTATATGTTCCATTAGGGATTTTACATTAAGTTGATAAATCTATAGTAGGTTGAGTGAGTGTTATTTATAGGAATAAAATTGAACATTTTATTACTATTTTCTATTCTTTGGTTACAGATCATACATATTTATTTTTAGTGTCATTGGATATGCATAATAATATGGTACTAATAATATATTTTATTATAATCTAAATATTTTTACAATTATTCCTTTCAAATATTTAATGTATTTATTTTTTATATGTGATTTTAGCTAGTCCACAACAAACATTTTTTTATGACATGTTTTGAACCTGGTATAGTAAGTCAGCTTTGAATGGTTTTGTTTTCAATTGGATCATAAGACCCCTTATTTTTTGCCTTACCCTTCCCTTATTTTTATATTTTTTGGACAAGTTCTCCTTATATTATATCCACTAATCCACCTCAATTAGAATTCATATTTATATTTAGACATCCACCATATCTAATCCATGCATGGTAAATAACCATTTCACTCACCATTATTCCACAACATGGTTATTTATAAAATTAAGACCTATAACTCATGCCTTCAATTGAGTTTTTACTAATCCTGAAATGTTAGGGGCATTACCATAAGAATATTTGGTGTGCATAAAATCCACATCAATGATATATTTATGGTTATGAGTTGGAATGTGTGTCATAACTTGTTCTAATTTAATAATCATGTTTTATTATTATTTTTTAAAACTATGTGAAAAATGATAGGTACTCAAATTGGTATTGATACCAAGAAGGACAAAAATTGTTTAGGCCTCAAAATTAGGAAAGAAAGTCATTTTAATATATAAATAATTTCTTGGAAATCCATAATAAAAGTAACTTAAGTCTCAATGGATTTAATATGATACAATCATATATAATAATTATTTTTTTATGTAGTGAGATAGTATAAATTGTATTATCCTTGGGTTTGATTTGGTTTGGTTTGAATGATTTTATCATTATGGTAAATAATAAATATATATACACATAATGTATGAAAAATATATTACTATTATAAGTAACCAAGTATGGAAATATATTATATATCATACTTAGAATAGGTTACCATAATGATTATTTCATAGTAATTATGTAAATTTGACATTGTGTATTAAGTACAATGTTTTTACTAATTACATCTATGTATGAAGTTGAAATATGTAATTTTATGTTTTATGGTTGTGTGAACTATAAATTAACTATAAATATATGGTGTAATTAGTTTTCCTTCATGTTAAGGTATGGTGAATGATAGGAAGGAGGCCTTTTTCAAGCATCACTTGTCATTGGTTAATATGAAGGACATATACTTTTTATGAATTTATTAGAGTATGGTCCTAGTGAACAAGACCCATATTAATTTGAAGTATAAAACGATAATATATTTTTTTTGTCCAAATTAATGTTATAGTCATAGACATTATCTATTCATTATACTATTTAGTTTACATGCATGTGCTAAGTCATATTAGATAGAGGATACATTACATGGTTTTTATGACTATCGCATGTGATAGTGATAGTATACACAATATTATAGATGAGTTTTTTGATGTTTGAATCACCATTACCTTCCCATTAATGAAGGGAAGTCCCACTCGTAGTTGGGACGTGTGCATGGGATATTTAGTCTATGGTTTGAGGAAAAATACCCAAATTATGCTCTCCCTCTCTACAACTGCATATGATCCAATCTCATTACTTACTCATGGATAATGTATAAACACATGAGCTATTAGATAAATCTATATTATACTAATATTATGTAAATATTTTTATATGTTTGAATTTTTTTATTTTATATTTGATTTTTCTACACAATAGTGGCTATAACGTTCAGTTATTAATAAGTTTATGTATTTCTAATGTTGTTCATTTGAAAGTAGTTATTTATTGGTGTATTAGCTCTAAAGCATTTGTTTACAGTTCATGTACTACATATACCTCTTTTGAGTTAGTAAATGGAATATTTATCATCCTTAATTAGTGGATTAATTATCATTTATTATTGTTGTAATTTTATTTTTAAACATATTACACCTAGTTTTATATAGAATGTGAAATGAAGCCCAATTTTATGATAATATTGTAAACATTGTAATTAAAAAATTATGAATGTTTTTATAATGAACTTAGATTGGTTTTAACATGATCCAAGAGGATCCCAATAACTGATTCAATCATATGGTCCCAAATTATACTAAACTTATCTCTCATTGAAGAGCTCATCCAGATATTTTCAATACAATTTGAACAGAGTCATTTAGATAACGTATGGAAATGTTATGGCATAATGAAGATGAAGATAGATAGGGAGAAGTAAGAATAGGATATAATGTTGATGTCATAATTTTATATGTAATTTCAAATCTTACCAAGTGGATGATTCACATGGTGATACATGGTAGAGAAATAAGGCAATTGGGTTTAGTTTTGGTATCCATTCTTTGATAGTGTACTTCATAGTATAGGGACCATGGTATTTATTGGTTAGAGGCCCATCAACCAAATTTGGTCCTCTTTAAGGAATGGCACAATGCTTCATATCTAATAATTATAGAAGTAATATTCCATATAAACCCTTCATAGTGCCTTCCCAAAACCAATGTGGGATCAAACTTTCATGTATTTACAAATGTGTAGCACCAAGGACAATTAGAAATATTCAAAAATACCATGTGGAGCATTAAAAATATCCCACAAGACCCTAAACCAAGCCTACACATAACTAAAAAGGCCTAGTCACCAAGGCTAATGGATATATCCAAGATATCAAGTGGATCAAGTCTCAAGGCAAGCCTAATGTGGTTTCATGACCAACTACCAAGGTGATAAGATTACCTTTTAAAAATTTACTGAATTAAATATACAATAAATGTGGATTTATTAACTTGGAAATGGAATAAAATATAAATTAAAAGGGTAATGTATGAATAAAGTATCAAACCTGTAACCTCCCACCCCTATTTCTAGACTTGTACCAAATATGACATGCCTTATTTTAGAGAGTGTAGGAGTTGATACTTATCCATTTATTTTTAGGATTAGAAGCATAGAATAAGGAATTTTAAGGGTATTTAAACCCATAATTCATGGATAAAAGGATGATCCTAGAAGTTATTCCATAGAACTTGAAAAAATATGAAAATGAGTAATGTGTCTTTGAATGGGATAATTTAAACCCTTCTATAAGGAGAAAAAAGATTATGTCTATTATTTTCAAGAAGGATCCATAAAACATATTAAAACTTGTGTTATTGACTTTATATAGGTAGGATATAGATTAATTTGTATATTTAAGGTCATTTCATTGATGTAAAATAAAGATAAGTGTATTTTGCATCATTTATAATGGATCAGTTTGTACTTTGAAGCAGACCCAAAGATGTAGCCCCCAAAGGGTGAAGCCCTTATAAATTTGTAGTGTTTATATCTCTATTTTATTAGCTATTACTTTAATTTCAGTTATTAAATAATAATTTTTTAATTATAAATCCAACTTTTAACATAAATTATGGGAAATTGAGATAAAGTTGTTTAAGTATCTAAAATTGGAGAAAATGATTAAGTTTGCATAAAAACCCATTTTATATCATTTTTGGTATCAAATCCATTGATCAAGTATATTATAACATGGTTTATAGATTTGAGAATTTCTATTTTGTATGTTAACTAGGTCTATTTCAAACTATGTTGAAGGATCAATTGAAGAGTATAATTTGGAAATTTGTGAATATATGTGTAAGTAAAACTAGGGAATAACCATAATCATAAATGGCCTTCTTTTGAGCTTTTCTAGAGATAAATATCATGGTGGAAGAGTTGTAATTTGAAAATAAGAAGAGGATCAAAGGTTAAAATTAAGGTAAAAAATATGAATAACCCTAAACCAATGGTATGGGTAAAGACAATGAACCTCCTAAATCTCCTCCATCATTTTTCAAACCTTATACTTCTTCCTTTGATGGTGAACAAAAAAATATATTATTTTGTTTCTTCCATTATAAATCTTGATGTTAATTTTGATTTTCCAATTTATAATAAAGAGCTTAGAGTAGAAAAAATGGATCATGGGATCAAGAAGATGTAAGTATACTATATGGTTTATAAGACTGCGATGAAGAAGCAAAAATTTAGTTAGATACTATTATATTTCTGTGTTAAAACACTCATTTTGGGGGAGAGTAAGACACAATAGGATATCCTTAAGCATGGTAAAGTATTTTTGATTGGAATGATTTTCTTTCTACATTAAAAAATCAATTTTATCCTTTGGGATATATGCAACAAGATACTATGGATTGGTAAAACTTAAGTTAAACTAATGGTCAACGTGTATAAGATTACATGAAAGAGTTTAGGAAAATGGATTTAATTTTAGGCTTTCCAATTTAAACTCAAGAGACTCTTTTGAAGTATATTGGTGGGTTAAATAGTTATTTTTGACATTCAATAATCATGTTTAATTACACTAATATTGATGAAGTTTGTGTCCAAGCTACCCAAATTGAATCAAGGGGTAAGGTGATTAAGTAAAAATTCATAAAGAAAATGAGTAATCCAAGTAAACTAATAAAAATAAAAAGTAAAGGATAAGATGAAATAAAATTCCATGGTCAAGAAATAGGATGGGAATCCCTTTTTCTCAAATTGAAAAAGAGAAGGTCATGACAATACATAATGTTGGAAGATCCATATGGAACTCAAGACAAAATGGTTCCAAAACAAGAAAGGTGATTAGAATACTACAATATTAATCTAACAAGATGTTGGCTCTAAGTCAAATGATGAGACAAATATCACCACTATGGGTTTGTAAGGCTCATCTTCTTCCTCTTCTAACACTAAATCTCATTCTTATCATTTTATTTACATTATAAATATATGCATGATGAAAATACAATAAATGAGTTATTCCACATAAGGGTGATTTCTAATAATACTCAAATTGATACTCTTCTTGATAGTGGATCACAAGATAATCGTATTTATATATAATTTATTAAATAATTAGGACTTGAAATTAAACTACATCTTAAGCCATACCCTTTGGGTTTGGTATGTGATGATGTTATATTACAAGTCAACAATACATGTCAACTTAGATTTTCAATCACCTCTAAGTTCATTAAGGAGGTAGAATTAGATGTGGTTCCACTTGATATTTGTGGTATTGTGATTATAAGTCATTATTTATATAATGTAAAGTCAATATTATATAGGGAATAGAACAAATATTTGATTTTAAAAAATGGGGTTGAATACATTTTAAGATCTCATCAAATAAAGGCAATTTCATCACTTATATCTACAGGATAGATGAAAAGGCTTGTTAATGTAAGTGAAAAATTTGTACTCATGATTGTAAAATCCGAGGATAATGATAGATCAAAGGATATATAAGGGTATTATCCTAAACACAAGCATGAAATAGTTAATTTAATGTCTAACTATGATGATGTGTTTTATGATCCACAAAGTTTACCTCATAAAAAGGATATTCAACATGAGATACATTTGTATTAAGATTCACCTCTTCCTAATGTTAGCATGTATAGGTTGTTTGTGATGGATACGAAATAAATAAAGAATAATATTATAAATTTTATTTAGAGAGGGTTCATTCAACCAATAACTTTTCAAAATGGTTCAAATTTTTTTTTGGTATCAAAGAAAGATGGTACTGGTGGATGTGCATGGATTTCTAATCATTGAAAAGGATAATGGTGAAAATGCATTACCCTCTTCTTCAAATTAATGATCCAGTATATCAATTTAAAATGTATTTTATTTCATTAAGTTATATTTAATAATTGGTTATCACCAAGTTAAGATTAGTGAAGGTGATATTTGGAAAACTACTTTTAAAACTAAATAAGGTCTTTTTGAATGGATGGTTATGCCCTTTGGGCTTTTTAATTCACTTGGCACCTTCATGTTGGTTATGAATGATGTATTTAGGCCAATCATAGATTATTTTTATATAGTTAAATAGTTATAAACCTAAGTTTCAACCTATTAAGGAGGTTATTTAGGCCTACTTCAAACTTTTACTAACATGGGAATGGTCTAAAGGCTATGGGTTACCTTACAAATAGACTAGACCTCTAACTTATGGGGGTATCTCCCATAGTACATCAGTTATGGTTAAGATGAATAAGATTAATGATTTAGGAAAAAATGAGAAGGATTTAATAAAGGAAACATAATCTAAGGGGTGGTGATGCACCTATATGATCATTCATCCACTCAATTTGGACTCCTAACAAAACTAGTGGACTAAAAAAACAACTAAACAACCATCTTCATGAGTTCTTATTAAAAATTGTTTTATGTAGAGGATGTATTAGGTAAATAGAGTGAAAGGTTCATGACATAAATGTTTGATATGAGACTCTTACTAATCATATCACACTTCAAACCCCATCGTCAACACTTCTACACACCACATAACCTGCATAAGACACCTTATTTATATCTAGGTGAACAATGACTTGAAAGGGAGGATATACATCACATATGGAAATAAAAACAAGTAAAAACAAACTATATATCACCATGAAAGATCTGAAATAGTTTATTAATTATTTCAATAGGCTTATCAAGTATAAAACCTAGTAGAGTTTCCTCATACCTGGGTGAGTGATACAAATCAAGGCCTTAAGGCATGAATAAATAGAACAAAGGGAAGATAAATAGGGGAGAATGGAATAAATTAGAGAGGAAAGGGTAATAAATGACCATATTAAACTCAAAATATACTTACAATCAGTTACACAATCTTCCTTCAACTCTCTCCATGTGTTGGTTTCTTCAATGACCCCTTAAGCATTGAGTTGGGGTAATGGGGGTTATAAATAACCTATTTTATTAATTTAAAAATCATGACCATGACCAAGAAGGAGTTATTTACTTCCATATAAGGTAGTTAAAAAGTGTTATGAAGTATAATTATCCTCCATGAGGTGTTTAACATCCCATCACCCATCTATGCATGTTGAATAACCTTGAGAAACTACTCCCATGTCTCATAGTGGCTATGAGGTGTGTCTATCTCTCCCTTATAATCAATTTAATTTTCAAATAATATTTAATTAAATCCCTTAATAGCCTATTTTTTCCATTATTTAAACCCTCTTTATTGACCAAGTATGTCCATTAGGCCTATTTTCTTAACTATGTGTGTTTGGGAACCATGAAAACTTGTATGAGACCTTAGGAACCTATGGATAGGAATGTCACAAGTTAAAAATAGTTTTTCACACTATGGTTAAAATATCAAATAATTTCACACTTGCAACCTTGCTTCACCTAGAAAACTAGGGCACTTCTCTTTCATGTTTGTAGACTAGATATTTGGAGGGGAGTTGCAGATGCATTTCCAGGCATGTTCTTGTACATATTATGACTTTAAAAGGTGGAAAAAGTGTCAACCTCCCCCTACAATGGTTTTAATCTTCTCAAATAGATATACACCCTATTCTATACCCAATTCCTTAATAGAGTATTTTTTATTTCAAATACATATAATGTTCGTACAACATGGTACCATGGGTAGGGTATCTTATGAGTGTAATATATGTTCTAGGTGTTTATCAGGTCATTTATGAGTGTTTGGTTTCTAAAATATTTGCCTTTTCTAAGACTATTTTGTAGTAGGGTTTAAGGAGGGTTTTAGAGGTCTATTATCTTAACAATGGTTCATAAAGATGAGACCTCTTATCCCAAACTTATGGTCATGGATGTTTATCCCATAGACCCCCCTTAAGATTTTGAAAATTTTTGGTTTGCATGGAGCTAGTGTGGAGAGATATGAATGTAAGATTGTAGACCTTCCACTCTTTCTAAGACTTCTAGACCTATATGTAGTCTTAACCTTTATTCATAAATGTGAGACCCTTAAATCAACTCCTTATGCCATGGATCTGAATTTTACTATGGTCCTCAACGCCTACTAAGATAATTTTCCTCAAGTCCTTTTGTGATGAGAGATCTAAGCATTTGAAAGTAGGTAATTTGAGCTAATTGTCTAGACTGTGTAGCTCAAGTAGACTTTAAGACCCAAATTGATCCTTTTGATTGCATTATTAACTTGATTCATTATTTATATAACCTAATACAACATATTATATCTTTCATATCCTTATATTTTCTTTGGAGGTTCTGAGTATACTTTCATGGTGATGTGGGCCTTCTAGGCCTTAAAATTGGCTTTAGGCCTAAAAGGACTAATACTAAGTGTTAGGGGTTTTAATGAAATGTATATGTTTTTAGGGACTAAATATCATCACAAAAAATTATTTTAAACCTATTTACAATATTTTAAAAATACCCTCAAGATCTTATGATCCAACTTTATTCCCTTACTTTCTTCTGACTACTTATAGGTCATTATTTAAAGTTAGTCTAAGTTGTTTGGGCTAATATAGGGACCTAAAAAATATCTTATACCTTTAAAAAATAGTGGTGGATATTGGAAACAAAATTTAATACACCCTCATGGCCTAACAAAATCCTTAGTTTCATGTTTCTCTATCAATTTAGTCCTCTACATTCCCATTTCCCTTGTCAAGGGTTTACATGCAGTTAAGCCTGTGTAGCCCTAGTGATTTAGATAAATCCCTTATTTACCTTTATTATGAGTCTAAAAATTTTATAATCATTATATTTATTCTCTTTAATATCCCTTAGGTGATTTGAAGTTTATGGTAGTCTCAGACAAGTGTATACCTTCAATTCTAGTTATTGGTCTATTTAGGCCTATTTAGGTCTAATATGCCTAATAGGATTTTAAACATTGTATCCATATTAACGAATTAAACCTATAAATAGGTATTGAGATAATTTTATAAATAAAATTATTTATCCCCTCCACTTTCATGCTTCACCTATTTACAATATTATACATTGTAACTCCCCATTTCATGGTCCTTGAGTGTCACTGTATGTTTAGGTCTGATTAGGCTATCTAAGGATAATCCTATCTCAAAGGACCAAGATATGGAAGGTGTATTGATATATTTATAAAAATTAGAATATTTACTTCCCCTTCACTCTCTCTAATACCATGTAATGTTCTGGACACCTTCATCTCTTATATGGGAACCCTGCTTGTAGGTAGTCTTTTTAGGTTTATTGACTAATTTTTAGGTACCAATCACCCCTTTATGGTATTTTGGATCATTAATTTTGTGTAAAACCATGAATTAGTGGTTCATTTATATGTTCAAGCATTATGAAATCACTTATTAGACTACACGACTCACTCAGTCATCTAGTTTCCTTATGACTACCTACATATAGGCCTATGTATGACTTTTCCTCATGTTAATACCCTCCATAACTTACTAAATATTTATTAAAATTTTCTTGTCATTAAATTTAATTTGAGTTCTCTTAGAGCCTATTCATCCTTTCATGATTTTCAATAACTTCTCCCAATATTTCACCAAGTGGCATCTTGCTCACATGCCATTAAACTGACTATAATTGTATGCTTGGGCATAAATAATCTTAGTTAGGTCATATAGGTCCTTTATTTCATCAAATAATAATGCTATAAAACAAAAAAATGAGGATATTTTAGGAAACTAGTCAAATGCTATGTACTCTTTCCCCACTATCATATTCATATATGGCTGATTATATCCTCTTCATACTTCCCTGTAGGTGGCAGACTTGCTCTTTTGACTGTTTAGACTTATTTGAAGGATGGTTTAAATTATTCTTGAAGATATTATACTCTCTCACCCACATTAATTAACCTTAAATAGGATTCTCATTCATAATTCACCTTATGTTATTGAAGACAATGGTTACTCTTGGTCTCCAGTACCCATGCTTATAGTAGTCAACTTATAAGTGGTTTTGAGTCTGCTAAGACTGTGTAATAGATGAGACTATCCTCATGTTAATATTTTCCCTATTAAAATAACACCCCTTATATGTAATTATTCACTTATTTGGATCTCCACATTCTTCAAGACACTCTATGATGATCCTCTTTTCTTGATTTGTTCTTCTTTCATTCAAGATTGTAAATGTAGCTTGGGTTCTAGGATTGTGAGTGAGAAGGAAGAGGTGAGGTGTTTCCTTAAAATGAGTCCCTCATAGTATATTTTTAATTATTATACACTATTAACATATTTTTAATATCTCTCTCATACTCCTTTCAACTCAAATAGGGTTCCCTTGACTGACTTTGTCTCCACCTATAGTCAGGTTTACAGGAGGTAACTATGATTTAAACTATGCCACTTTCTTAGTGAAGCTTGAAAATGTTTCTTATACATATAACCCTAATCAAATAATCATCCATGACTCTTCATATTCCCATATGACTCCTTAGATTTCATCCATGTTTCTATACCTCATTCCAACAATGACTATCTTATGTGTGTAGTTTGCCTTAAATGATTTATGGTGATTGAGTAAGAGTTGATGTTGTAGAATAGACTAAGGTGAGAATGGTCATTTGAATTTATAAAATCATGACTCATGGGTGAGAAAATACATGTTTTTTTAAACAATTTGATGGCATATACACTCCAAACTCTATTTTCACTTTGGAAAATGAGGTAATAATGTAAAAAAGATAGTCTACTAGAAAAAGGACTTGAATGGAACTTAGAAATGATAAATTTTATTTGAGTACTTAGGAGATGAATATAGGTTAAATTGTACTTATGGTTATTATTAAAAAATATAAGATAGCATTAAACACTTCCACTTTATGCACCAAGGTCTTGTAACATGAGAAAATTCCCTATAGTCTACCAAAATGAATAAACAAGAAGATTTTCCTAAATTATCACTCCACACATATATAAAAAGGTTTAAGGGTGTTTTATATGGTCTATCATGTCATAATGAACACATATAAAACATTGATTTTTAGAAATTACTTTAAAAAGTACCAAAATGATTGTACTTTCTAAACCCTACATAGATGAAGAAAATCATTAGAGTGGCTAGGATGTTAATGTTTGCTCATAAATATGGGTCCATGAAATTGAATAAAAATGACATGGATAATAATGTCAAGGTACCCCCTTTCTTTGTCCAAGATACTAGCTCTTTATATTCTCTCTTGTGTACAGAATGAGTGAAAACCTAAAAAGACTGCCTGAGCTACTAAGGAACCCAGTAAAGAAAGAGGAATGGTTTTGGCATGTTATTGTCTCCTTTTGAATTGTAACATCTCCTAGGTATATTTAATAATATCCTATACAATATATTATCCCCCTCTATATGGAACTATCTGTAAAAGTCTGTATAATATGCAAAAACACCTAAAAGCTATTCCTTTTTTTGTATTTTCTCCATGATTTTGACCTTAGGAGCAATTGGAGGATTAAGGGATGTAAAACATAAGATAAATAACATTTAAAACTCATTTTTCTAGTAGGAAGAGTTGAAATGATGCATATTTATCATGTGTGGGGTCCATTTGTTAAGTGGGAGGTGGGAATGTGATTTGAAATGGACCTTTATGATGTGAAACTCTTAGTCATGACTATGTGATAATAATGGAACCTCCTCAAGACCTTTATAATGTCATTTTTGTCAAACACTTCCACCTTTCAAAGGCTTACAAGACATATAGGATTATGTAAGGAATTTTGAGGGTCATTTGGTAGCTTAAAATAGCTAATCAAGGTCTAAGGTAGACTTGAACAAACAAACCATGGAAATGACTTTATACAGACCATCAAGCTTTACACTAGGATCCAAGCATGGTTTAGATACTTTTCATATTTCTCACATGGGTTTTTCTCATCTTTACATGACCCAAATAGGCTTATAACTCATAACAATATGAGTCTTAATCTTATCAAACTTATTCAACTTCTACTAGGGATCTTTAAGCCTATCATGCTTAATATCATCCTTTTAGGCCTGAGAAATACCATGATAACCTTCCTAGTCACTCTATGATCACTATCATATTACCAAATAGTCCCAATGTATCCATGACATAATGAGCTCAAAATAATACTCCATAACATATCATGACACTCTCAACAAGGCTCAAAGATTTTCAATGGACATTTATTAGTCCATGATAGTTTAGGCATTATAAATAAGCTTGGAGTGGTTCTTATGAAAAATTTTATGGTAGGGGTTGAAATTTAGCTTTATTAGTCCAAAATGTCAACATTTTTTGGAAAATATAACGGGTGACCAACCTACTAGTCAAAATAGCCCACTAATTTTTCATAATAGTGATGATTCTCACATGATAATAAGACTTGGATGACTACCCTCTTGGACTACCAAGAAACTAGTACTTTATGACACTTATTGGGACTATATAGAATCATAAGACACAAAAAAGAGAACAAAATAACAACACTTACACCTAATAAACACACCTAACATCTAAGAATAAAATAATACAGAAACTAATGCATATAAGACAACTAACTACAAACTTGTGTATGACACACTTATTGAAAAATGATAGCAAAGTACTAGAAATAACTAACAAAAACACACCTCATTTATCCTCTAAGATTAAAATGGAAACTCATTTAATCAATTTAGATCCATGAGGTTATATTTTCACATGATGATTGGAGTGAAATTAGGTATTATCTACTGAATGAATACTCCCTCTTACAGCTGAAGACATTGCCATATTCGTGGATCCTAACATGAGTAACTAGAAATTATGGCTCTACCCCTAAGTGCATAGGTTGGATAGGTGATTCAAGAACCCAATCATACTCATTACATACTTTCCTTCCTTGAATCAATAATTTTATCTCTACCAAAGTCATGGACTACTCCTAACGATGTTGTATAGCTTGAAGTAACCTTTGTGTTATGGTTTCAAGTTGGGTTTTAAGATAATTTCATCTTGTTTCATGATTGTTTGAGGACACTTGAGTTTATTTCCATCATCCAATATTGAATAAGTATATATATGTGTAAGGATCTATTAACCTTTTTTTAAAACATTAAATAGGTTATTTTTATATAAGGTAGCCTTTTGGAATGGAATGTTTGGAAGACTCCCTCTGTATTTCTTGAAGTAATTAATTTCTTTAACTTGGATCATATCATAGCATGTTTCAAGGAAAGATCATCCTTCCTATATGATTTAAAACAAATATATTGCTTGATATTCACATGATTTGTATTATCTTTGGTTCTCTTCATGTTGGATAGTGGTTTTTTGATCAACCTCCTTAGTTGGTCTGCACCTTTCTCCTATAACTAATACAAGTTCTTGAGGACTACCATGATAAAGGGAAGCTACCATGTCATCAAGGAGATACTATAAGTCATCCTCATCTTACCTAACTAAAACATATTTATCTTGTGGTTTATCATACTTTTTTATATCATCGTCTTCTACATCTTTGAAGGCCAAGTTGTTCTCCCCCTTAACAAGAGGTAACACAATGAAAAGTTCCTCTTCAAGCTCACTCAATCCATCATCCTTAGTTAACACCTCAATTTGAATTTATTTTCTCACCTCTTAAACTATAGGCTCTCTCTCAAGGAGTGGCATGGGATATTATTGGAGTGACTTTAGGAGAGATGACATGTATGACACATTTCCTTCATTCAGTTACTTATTCCAAACAACCATCATCTCCTCCTTCTTCTAACACATTAATTTGAATGGATTTCCATGAGGGAAATGTCTTAGAATACTAAAAATGGATGGTTTGGGGTTGAATGACCTTAGGATTGATTTACACTTTGACACTTTAGATTATGATTAGCCATTGTTCTCTCTCCTTTGACTGTAAAATTTATTTCCAAATTAGAAGCTTGGGTTTAGGAGCCTCTTACATTGTATGTATTGTATCTTGGGACATGAATAGAGGTGTCTTCATCTGATATGGTGTTACTTTTTTAGGTGACACTAATTGATATAGGTATTTATCTATAACCTTAATTTTTTTTAACAATAGGATTCAAAATCAAGCCTTAATTGATCACGGATCTACTCATGCTGATTAGTCCTCCTAACACATACTTTTTATTATATTTGTACTCTCTTGTATATATTTCCATGATGGAAAGGTTGAGGAGTATTGTGGGGAAAATTGAGGTCTTTGTAGTTCAAAATAATACTCATATTAGATGGAGGAGGGGACACAATGTTGATGATGGTGAACCTATTGCTCCTCATGTTCTACCAACTTCTCCTAAATTTTTAAAATTTAACCATATATATCAAGAATGTCACTATTTACCCTTGAATAACCTTCTCTCACAAAAAATACCCACTCTCCTTTGGCCCAATTTAATGAATTTCTAATGCTCTTAATCACATACTTAGGGATTTTTTTATCCATACGCTTTCAATGTGTCAATACTCACCATGTGTCTTTTATATTCCAATAGGGCCTTTTAAAGGCTTGATATGGATTGAATTAGGACATGAGTGGGATATAAAATAACATCATGATGCTACCATGACTGAACATATTAATAATTAGACTACCAAGGAGGTAGATGAGGCTCATAATAGGGTTGGTAGTCTTCACAATAAGGAGACTCATTATAGGGTTGACAGGGGTGAATGTAGGGTTGATAGGGGTTAGAATAGTGTTGATAAGGATCATGATGGAATTGGAATGGATCATGGGGATTCTTATAAGGGAGTGTATGATAAAATTATGCCCCATATTCATCCTTAATTCATCATTAATCACATGAATGAAAATGTTACTATGAACAATAACCTTTCTGACCGTTGAGATGATGACTTGTCATGAACTTCTAACTACAAACTAGCATGTGAGTTCTTAAAGATGCTTGTGAAGACCAAGATTTTATTGTGAAAATTATAACAATTATATTTGGTCCCACTAGGTGTGCCATAACTATTAAAAACCTAGGTTGCACCTTTTTAAAGAGGCTATTCAGGTGGCCTAAAGGTTGTGGGTGACCTTATAACTAGACCTGACCTCTAGGTTATGGGGATAGCTCCCTTGGTGTATATATTGTGGTTTAGTTGAATAATACCTACTAATTTTATTTAAAAGGTAAAGGAGTGCATAAATAAAATATAATCTAAGGGGTGGTGTTGCACCTATATGATCATTCATCCACATAATTTGGACTCCTAACAACACTAGTGGACTTAAAAAGTAATTAAACAACCATATTCATGAGTTCCTATGTAAAAGTGTCTCATGTGGAGGATATATTAGGTAACTAGAGTGAAAGGATCATGAAAATAAGGTATTCTATGAGACTTTTACTAGTTAGATCACACTTTAAACCCTGCCATTAACACTTCTACACACCCCATATCCTGTAAAAGACACCTTATTTGTATCTAGTTGAATAAGGACCTTAAAGGGAGGAAAATAAATCACATATTCCAATCAAAACAAGTAAAAACACAATATACATCACCATGAAATAGATGAAATAGTTTATTAATCAATTTAGTAGGCTTACCAAGTACAAAACTTGGTAGAGTTTCCTCATCCCAAGTGAGGGATACAAATCAAGTCCTTAAGGCTATTTATAAATAGAATAAATGGAAGAGAAAGAGTGGGATACTCATTTGGAGGAGATATTAAAAGGTCATAAATGGCCATAGTAAACTCAGACTATAGTTATAATTAGTTACAAAGTCCTCCTTCAAAACTCTCCATTGTTGATCTCTTCAATGACCCCTTAGGCATTGAGATGGGGTAATGGGGGTTGTAACTGACCTATTTGACTGATTTAAAAGCATGAACACACCTAGTAAGGATTAATTTACTTTCCTATATGGTAGTTACAAATTTCAATGAAGTTAAATTAACCTTCATGAGGCATTGAGTAGCCCATCACCCTCTATGCATGTTGAATGACCTTGATAAATTACTCCCATATCTCATAGTGGCTATGAGGAGTGTATAGATTTCTAATACCATAAATTTTATGTTGCAATAATCCCACATTAATTCCCATAATATCCTCTCTATGATATTCTTAAAACCCTCTCTTTTGACCAAGTAGGTTCATTAGGCATATTTTCCTGACTATGTGTGTTTGGAAATCATGAAAACTTGTCTAAGACCTTAGGAACCTATGGATATGCATTTAAAAATATTAAAAAAGTGTTTCACACTATGATTTAACTCTTCAAATCATTGCACTCTTGCAACCTTGCTTCACCTAGACAACTTGGCCACTTCTCTTTCATGTCTATAGATTGATTATTTGGAGGGGAGTTTCAAAGGAATTTCTAGGAATATTCTTGGACATATTATGGCTTTAAAAGTTTTAACAAGTGTAAAACCTCCACTTCCAATGGTTAGAATATTCTCAAATAGTTATGTACCATATTCTCTACCAAATTCCTTTAAAAAGTACTATTTTATATTAAATCCATATAGTGTACATAAAACATGGTACCATGGGAAGGGTCTCCTCTAATTTTACTAGATTTTATAGGTGTTTATCAGGTCATTTATGAGTGTTGGAATGCCAAAATCTTTAAATTTTCCAAGACTAGTCTATAGTAGGGGTTAAGTAAGTTTTTGGAGGTCTACCATCTTAACGATGGTTCATAACGACAAGACCTAAAATACAAAACTTATGGTCATGGATGTTTAATACATATACCCCACTTAAACCTCTAACAATATTTGGTTCCCATGCAGCTAGTGTGGAGAGATATGAACATAAGATGGTAGACCTTGCACACCGTATAAGCCTTCTACACCTATCTATAGTATTGAACTTTGTTCATAAAGGTGAAACCATTAAATAAATTAATTATACCATGGATATAAAGTTCATTTGGGTCCTTAAATATTTTTTAGACCATTTTAACCAATTCCTTTTATGACAAGAGATCTAAGCATTTAAAAATAGGCAATTTGAGATGGATGTCTCAACTGTGTAGCTCGAGTGGACTAAGACCCAAATTGACACTTTTGATTGAATTATTCACTTGATTCATTATATATATAACTTGATACAACCTATCATATCTTTCCATAGACTTATATTTTATTTGGAGGTTATAAGTATACTTCCATGGTGATGTGGGCCTTCTAGGCCTTAAATCTGGATTTAGGCCTAAAAGGCCTAATACTAGGTGTTAGGGGTTTAAATGGATTGTATATGTTTTTAGGGACTCAATATCATATAAAAAAATTATTTACCACCTATTTCAAATATTTTTATACTACCCTCAGGATCTTCTGATCCAAATATGTTTCCCTACTTTCATGTGACTACCTGCAAGTCATTGTTTAAAGTTAGTCTGAGTTGTTTGGGTTAGTATAGGGACCTAAACACTATCTTACACCCTTAAAAAATATTGGTGGACCTTGAAAAAAACATTTAATATTACCTCATGTATTTACAACATTTTTAGGTTCATGTTTATCCATCAACTTAGTCCCTTTCATTCTCATTTCCCTTGCCTAGGGTTTACATGTAATTAAGCCTATGTAGCCCTAGTGGTTTAGCTCAGTATTTTATTTACCTTAATTAAGAGTCTAAAAATTAAATAATAATTTACATTGTTCTTTTTACTATCCCTTAGGTTATTTAAAGTTTATGTTAGTCTCAGACAAGTATATACCTTCAATTTTAGGTATTGGTCTATTTAGGCCTATTTAGGTCTAACAAGCCTAATAGGATTTTAAATGTTTTATCCCTCTTAAGGAATAAAAAATATTAATAAGTAGTTATATAATTTTATAAAGTAATTTATGTATCCCATCCATTAATTTCATGCTTCAACTATGTGTAAGGTTATACATTGTAACTCCCCCCTTTCATGGTCCTTGACTCATTGTATGTTTAAGTATGATTAGGCTATCCAAGTCTAATCCTATCTTAAATGAAAAAGATATTAAATTTGGCTTGAGATATTTGTGAATAATTATAGTATTTACTTCCCCTTCTCTCTTTAATACCATGCAAGGTTATCGACACCTTCATCTCTTATACGGGAACCTTTCCTGTAGGTAGTCTTTCTAGGTCATTTTATTGAGAATTAGGTACAAATAACCCCTTCATGGTATTTTGGATCATTAATTTGGTGTAACACCATGTAGGGGGGTTCCTTTATAATAGGTTAAATTATTATAAAATCATTTATTAAACTACACTCCTCACTCAATCATCTAGTTTGTTTATGACTGCCTACATATAAACCTATGTATGACTTTTTCCTCATGTTAAGACCCTCTATAGCTTAATAAAAATTTCTCAAAATTTTATTTTCATTAAATTTAATCTAATATATCTTATATCCTATTCATCCTTTCATTATTTTCAATAGCTTCTCCCACCATTTCACTGAGTGGCATCTTGTTCACATATCCTCTAACTAACTATAACTATATTGTTGGGAATAACTTAGCTTGATAAGGTTATATAGGTCCTTTCTTTTCTCAAATAATCATGCTACTAGACATATAAATTGAGGATATTTTATGAAACTATTTGAAGGCTATGTACTCTTTCCCCATTATCATCTTCATATATGGTTGATTATATCCTCTTCATATTAACCTATAGGTGGAAGACTTGATCCTTTGATTGTGTAGACTTATTTTAATGATGGTTTCCATTTTTATTGAAGATATTATAATATATTACCCACATTTATTAACCTTAAATAGGATTCTCAATCATAATTCATGTTATGTGATTGAATACAATGGTGAATCTTGGTCTGAACTACCCATGCTTCTAGTAATCAACATGTAGGTGGTCTTGAGTCTATTGAGACTGTGTAATGTATGAGCTCATCCTCATGTAAATATTTTACCTATTGACATCACACCCCTTCTAGGTAATTTTTCACCTCTTTGGATCTCCACATTCTTCAATACACTCTATGATGAGCCTCTTTTCTCAGTTTTGTCTTCTTTCATTCAAGATTATAGATGTAGCTTGGGTTATAGGATTATGAATGAGAAGGAAGAGGTGAGGTATTTAATTAAAATAATTCCATAACAATATATTTTTACCTATCATATATTATTACCATATTTTTCCTATCTCTCTCATACTCATTTCAACCAAAATGTGGGTCCCTTGACTGACTTTCTCTCCACCTACAGTTAGGTTTGCACGAGGTAATTAGGATCTAAACTATGCCACTTTCTTGGTGAAGGTTGATAATTTTGCTTCTAACTATAACCCTACTCAATTAATCATTCATTCCATTTCATATTCCCATATTAATCCTCATAGGTCCTCCATCTTTCTATACCTCATTGCAACAGTGACCATCCTATGTGTGGAGTCTATCTTGAAGGATTTGTGGTGAGTAAGTAAGAGTTGATCTTACATAATATAATAAGGTTGAAATGGTAATTTTAATTTATAAAATTCATGACTTAGGGGAAAGGTAAACATATTTTTTTGAAATAATTTGATGACATATACACTCTAAACTCCATTTCCACTTTAAAAAATTGGGTAATAATGCACATAAGATAATCCACTAGAAAAATCACTTGAAGGGAACTTAGAAATGATGGGGTTCATATGAGTGCTTGGGAGAGGCATATAGGTTAAATTTTACTGAGGTAAATCATTAAAAAATCCAAGACATCATTAAATACTTCCACATTATGAACCAAGGTCTTGTAACATGAGAAAACTACCTACAATCTACCAAAATGAAAAAACATGAAGATTTTCCTACCTTCACACTTTACATATCTAAAAATTGGTGTAGGGTGTTATATATGGTCTATAATTACCTCATTAACACATATAAAACATTTATTTGTATAAATTACTTTAAAATGTACTGAAACTATTATACTTTTTAAACCCTACACAAATGAAGAAGGTAATTAGCATGTCCAGGTTGTTAATGGTTTTTCATAAATATAGGACCATGAACATATAGAAAAATGACATGGAAAATAATGTAAAGGGACACACTTTAGTTTTATAAAATACCAAATATTAATATTCTCTCTCCTATATGGAATGAGTGAAAACTTGAAAAGACTGCCTGGGTTGCCAAGGAACCTACTAAAGAGTGAGGAATTATTTTATCCTATTATTACATCCTTTTGACCTAAAAATTATCACATAAATATGTAATAATATAATATACAATATTTTATCCCCCTTTATATGGAGCTATATATATAAATCCATATAATATGTAGAAGCACCTAAAAATCCTTCCTTTTCTTGAATTTTCTTTATGCTTTTGACCTTGAGTTGCCATTAGAGGATGAAAAGAGGTAAAAAAATATAACTAAAATTTAAAAATAATTTTTATGGCAAGAGGAGTTGAATGGACACATGTTTTTCATATGTGTTTTCCATTTGTTGAGATAGAGGTGGGAATGAACTTTGAAATGGACCTTTATGATGTGAAATACTTAATCATGACCATGTTATAATAATGGGACCTCCTTAAGACATTTATAATGTGATTTTTGTCAAATAATTCCACCTTTCAAAGGTTTACAATATAAATATTATTATGTGAGGTATTTTGAGTGTCATTTTGTAGCTTAAAAGAGCTAGTTAATGTCTGAGATAGACTTGAACAAACATACCACAGAAATGAATTTATACAGACCATTAATATTTGCACTAGGATCCAATCATTGTTTAGATACTTTTCATATTTCTCATAAGGCTCTTTATCATCTTGACATGACCTAAATATTCTTTAAACTCATAACAATAAGAGTCTAAATCTTGTCAAACTTCATCAACTTCTTCTAGGGATATTTAAGCCTATCATGCTTAAGATCATCCTTTTAGGCCTAAGAAAGACCCTGATAACCTTCCTAACAACTCTATGATCACTATCATATCACTAAATAGGCCTAAGGCATCCATGACACAATATGCTAACAAACATAATCCATGACACATCATGACACTCTTAACATAGATAATAGGTTTTTAATGGATATTTCTGAGAGTATGATAGTTTCAGTATTGTAAATAAGCTTAGAGGGGTTCTTACTCAATTTTTTTATGGTAGAGATTGAAATTTGGCCTTGTGAGGCCAAAATTTCAACAATACTTAGATGATATTTTTATCTTTAGTAAAAATTAGTAAAATCATATCAAACACATTAGGAAAGTCTTGGAGACTTCAAAAAAGGAGAAATTATACCTAAAGATGTCAAAATGTGAATTTGGTAAAACATATTTTGGTTTATTTAAGATATTTATTATAGATGGTGAATTGAAAATGTATTCCTCTAAATTTTAAGCCATTATGAATTATCTTGAGCTTAATAATGTTATATAATATAAAAGCTTCCAAGGGGAAGTCTAATATTAGAGGAATTTTATTGATAAATTTTCATTGATTTCATATCCTTTACATGATTTGATAAGTACTAAACAAGTATTTTAGTGAGGAAACAAGCATTAAAAATCTTTAGACACATTGAAATAAAATATAAGCATAGCCCTAATCTTAGCACTCCCAAGTTTATAATAACCATTTGACATTAAAATTTATGTGAGTGATTATGCCATGGGTGTTATCCTAATGCAAAATCAAAATCATGTTTATTACCATTCATAAAACATCACAATTTTAGTAAGGAACTATCCTAATTATGATAAATAGTTATATGCTTTGGTTCAAAGTGTGAAAAAATGGAAACATTATTTAATGGGAAAAGAGATAATAATCCACACATATCACCAACCTTTACACTATCTCCAATCACAATCAAAGATAAAATAATCAAGGCACTTTCATTGGATGGAATATTTATAATAATCTCATCTCATGATCAATTATATTAAAAGGTATACATAATAATGTTATTTATATGCTTTCAAGACCTCCTATTATTCCATTTATTAATTTGAAGCATAGTTATTTGATGCATGAATTTATAAAGAAAAATATAATATGTATCATGATTTCAAGGATATCTATGAATATCTAACTCATGGTAATCAGGTAGAAGAATTATAATATCACATACATGATGGATCATTGTATCATATTGGTAAATTATGCATTTCACCATATGAAAGAGTCCATGTGATTAGGGAAGAACACACTTCTCTTTTTTCTAGTCATTTTGACATTGGGAAAATAGTTTCATAATTACAAATATATTTTTATTGGTCTTGAAAGTATGAAAATGTATCTAAGTATGTAAAAGGTTTATTATTTGTGCCACTAGTAAACCTAAAAATAATAAGTTGGGCTTGTATACACTAGTTCTCATACCTACCCATCCTTGAGAGAGTATTTTTATGGAATTTATAAGAGGATTGCTTATGTAAAGAAAGAATCATGAGTATTTGTATGTGGTTGTGGATATATTTAATGAATTTTGTATATTAGTGCCTTGTAAAAAGAATATAATAGGTGAGGGGATTTCACACTTATTATTTAACAATGTTTGGGTTCATTTTGGTTTGAGTACATCTATTATATATTATTAGGATTATCAATTCATTGGGAAGTTTCAGACAGCTCCATGGGAATTGATGGACACCAAACTTAAGAAGAGCATTAGCTTTCATCAAAAAACTAATGATTAAAAAAAATGGTCAAGAGAATAGTGGTTCATTTACTATGAGGGTATTTCAGTAAGCATCCCAAGCTTTGGTATGAAATTTTTTGTTATGTGAAATATTCTTACAATCATGCCATATATTCTTCTATATAAAAGTTTAATTCTGAGACTTATTTTGGTTAATTTCCTAGTCCCCATTAGACTTAAATTTTGAGTACAAATCAATGGTATATGGACTTAAATATGTAAACAAATAAAAGAGGTTCATCCAAAAGATTTAGTAAATTCATCAAGTTGTCCAAGAGCAATTGGAGAAGAGCTAGTCCAAGTATAAGGATAGGCATGATAACTATTATGTTGATCATCACTTCCAAGTTGGTGATATATTTTATATACATAATATCAAATAACACCAGAAAATTAAGGTACAAAAATAAAACCAATTAGGTATGTTCCATTTAATATTTTATAAAAAAAATTGTAGTAATGATTTTTGGTTAGAATTACCTCTATATATGCAGATGAATTCCATGGTTAATGTTTAAACCTGAAACAATATGAGCCTCCTATGATCATAGATAAATTTGAGAGTATTAAACTCTTTAATTTTAATTATTTTTCTCTTGAATATATTCATGAGTTTCAATAATATGTCATTCTTGACAAGAGGGTGAGGAATTCACAAAGGGGTAATGTGGAGTACCTTAATGTGGTCTAAAAGGAATGCATCCAATAGAATTAAAATGGATGAAAACTAGGAAAGAGAGGGAGTTTTACCCTCACATATGTTTAAAATAAAACCATACTTTTGGTGATAAAATATTCTTAGTGGGGAGGATTGGTTTAGGAGGATCCCCATTATTTATTTGATTAGATAGTCCCAAATTTTGCCAAAACGTTTTTCACATTAAAGAGTTCATAAAGAGATTTACAATTCAATTTAAAAGTATTCATTTTGACACTATATGAAAAATTTATGGCTTCCTAAATATGAATCCTAATAGTTAAAAACATATGGACATGGTACAATGTTGATGTCATCATGTTATTAAAAATTACACAACTGGACCAACAACAACATGCTAGGGGACCAATCACATGGTGATATGTGGAAGAGAGAAGGAAAATTTGTTTGATTTTGGTATCCGGTATTTGAGAACATACCTACTAGTATGGGGCCCATAGTAGTTTCTAGTTGGGGTCCCATCAGATGGTTTTGGTCCTCTTTTTGTGAGGTGGCCTTTCACCTATCTCACAACACTCTAAAAGCCTTTTTCCATATAAACCCTTCACATTAACTTTTGACAACCAATTGGATTAAAATTTTATATATTTTTAGAGATATAACACTAATAACAAATAGAAATATTTAAAGATACCACATGGATAATCCAAAATAAACCCCAATACCATCAACTGAGCCTCCACATAGCTAACAAGGCCTAGTCACTAAGGCCAATGGATATTGATGTATGAACATGTAAAAATTTGAACAAGTTTGGTTTCTCATAGTTTGTTTTGAGTTTTAAAAGTCCTTTAAAGTCAATGAATAGTCATTACTAGGCTTATGGATGAATTGGGTGGTCTTAGGACTGAGTTTTTAGCTTTCTTACGAAAACTGGTCATTTGAAAATTTAAAATTTTCTTAATCTTTTTAGTGGCTTTTACATGTTTTTAAAGTTATAAATGAGGTAAATGTTATCACTTAAAAGTTCACCCTTATAATAATATGTTCATGTTCTCACTTCTATTGATACAACGTAAACTCTCCAAGGTGTGGGTAAACTTATGTTGGAGATAATATCCAAATTAAGGCCTATTTCCTTTTGGTACACTCAATTAATTCTATCCAAACTCTCTAATTCAGTTATTTCTTGAGTAGGAAAAGTGTAAAAGGAACAATACACAAGCTGAAATTGAATGTGAAAATTAAAAACTAGGGTTGATGCACCAATAATAAATTAAAATAATCCTATACTTGACACATGTTTTAAGCTAAATAACTTGCATACATTCACTTCATCTTCATATCATGGCTCTTTCATCAGTATTTCATACATAGGGCTTGACAAACACTCACACTAGTTGGAAGGAATTAACATTGGTTGAATTCACATCCATATTAGGTAGTAATTAGACTTAGACACTTTATATGACATGAAATAATTATAATTTTATACATAAAGGTGAACATTCTAGACATAAACATAGGAAAAATAATGATTCACTAAGTTATATCAATGAACATGAGACATGCACTTCATGAGCAACCTAAAAATGGAGAAAAAATTAGCTCCTTATTATTTCAAAGGTAATGTAGTAAATTTTTTTTGCATAGTTTATATATATTCAGAGCATAATCTGATCTAAATATATAAAAAATGGACATACATATATAAAAATTAAGGAAGGAGAGAGGAGACAAGCAGCTCTTAACTAGGAGATGAGTTCTTTGTATAGTCATCCTTCACTTCTACTTGAACTCAACTAACTAAAATCCAACTCAACATTAAACTAAACCCAAATTCTAACATATAATATCATATTTTAAGCATTATTTTCTTGGAATATGGTTTAGGATACAGAGAGAATATTTTTTGAATGTTTGAAAAGTCAAAGGTTCTCATTCATGCAGTAATGAAGAGATCTTAATCATCTTCAATTAACTCCTTTTTGATATTGAATTGATATCATTTTTATCTTCACTTAAATCCTCTTTATATTGAATTCATCTTGGTTTTTTACTTTAGGTATATTTATTTAATGTTGTATTTTTACTTCAGCCATCTAACATGTATCTTGGAGTTTGACTTTTGTTATCTTCCTCCTATCTTGCATGCATGTTTCTTCTTCTTGAATTTATAAAATTAAATACGAGGGGGGAATATTAGGAGAGAGAATATATTATGTCATGTTTAATTTATTTAACCCTTCATGAAATATTCTTGATAATTATTCATTTGATGATGACAATCACATGTCTCCATACTAGTTCTTTTGGATATATTTATCTTCTGTGGTTTTCACAAGCTTCTTGAATGCAACATGAGAACCTATAACTTGATTAATTTGAATTATTTGAATATATAATCCGTTTAAATATTATTTTAAAAAAATAAACATGGTTTTATAAACCTTCAAATAAGTTTTTAGTTCCAATTTCCACTTACAACTTCTAAAAGTGCCATTTTATGGTCTCTAGGCCTTAATAAATCTTTTTTTGGATTTTAGAGTCTAAAATGATTTATAGGAATCAATAGACAGTCATAATATGTTAATTGTATATTAATCAATGGTTAATATTAGTAAATGTTTTAAAATCTTAAAAACTATTAACCAAACTCTCGAAAAAAATTCATTAAAAAGTGATTGCTTGTTGCTTGTAAGGTGACATGGAGATGTTTTTCTATGATCTAAGCCTATTTTAAATTGTTTTTAATTTAATTAAAATTTATTAATTATTTTAAATTAATTATACACACTCTTTAAAAAAAAATTCCTTGTAAGGATATGAAACACTTATTTCTCACTCCATTTGTGAGCTAAATAGTGAAAACAACCTAATTTTCTTCATGAATAGACATGTGTTTTGATATTTTATCCATCCTAAGGTATAATAAGGAAATTATACCAATTTTAAACCTTAAAATACATAAAAAAAAATAATTCCATGTAAAATTTCAATACATTGCATTCAATAAAACTCAAAGTATGCACTTTTGGTGTTTCCTAGCTTGTACAATTTCATTTTTGAATTCCTAAGGTATGTATTTTACCATTTTATTGAGTTTTATCAGGCCTAAATAACTAACTATTTTTTAATTATTACCTTTTATAACCTTTATAATAATTATAATTATTAGATATTCTCAAATAATATTTTAAACCTCTCAAAAATGTCTTTTCTAATTGTCTCTCTTGCTTGCTTGAAACCCTACAAAATATACCTTTACCTTTATCAATTATTTTACTTAAATTTTTGATTTATAAATTTGTATGAATTTTATTTATTCCAAATTATATCTCTAAAAAAAATTTCATTTAAAATAAGTAACTTAAAAATGTAATCACATCTCCTAAAAATTGAGCTATAGGGGTTTAATAAGGGTTTTAGACCACCTTTCCTTATTAATGATTGTTCATATATGTAAACACTTGTAACTTTAAATAAATTAATTTAATATTTAGTTAATATTGATGATAATATTTTATTAATACCATTATAACCATTTCTTCTTCTCCTTCATGAAATGAACATTTTAAAATTACCTTCACTAGCTTGCTAAAGGAATAAAATAAACCTCTACCAAAATTTGAACCTATAAGATATTATTGAGAATGTTTTGTATTTATAAATGTTTTTTGATGTTTTTGAGACATTCCTAATTCTTAAATCCATGAATGGAGTCATCTTGAAAACCTATCCCTAAACAACTTTGACCAATGGTGGAAAAAATTATCAATAGTAAATTCATGTAATAAAGACTCTTTTAGGTATATGTATTTATATTTATATTTTATAATTATTTTAGTTAATATTTACATGTTAAACCTTGGATAATTCATAGATAAGATGATTTGGAAAGGTCATCACCTACATTGGAGGAAGTTTAGAAATGATTGCATAAAAAATATGTGCATAGGAAACTAATAAAGGAACACAAATATAGAATAATTTTAAATGGAGAGATAGTGGTAGTGGAGAGAATAAATTCAAAAATAAAACAAGAAGAAAATCAAAAACCATAAAAAAGTAGAATATTTACAATTATATGTACAACATGTGTAGGATTTTATGATATAAGTGGTTGTATTGATAACTTGACAGAGTTATTTATGAATTACGACTTTAAAAATTTGAGTTATTATTTTGTTATTGATTATTATATTGTGTTCTTACAATCGATTTCTCGGAAACAAAGTTATGGCTCATAGTACAAGATTAGTTTAGAACATTCTATTTTGATACTATAAAGAAAATAAGGGTATAAACATCAATTTAAGAGTTGATCACTGGTTCATAATAAGGATAGGATTCATTTGGAATAATAAGACTCTCCACTTATTAAGAGGAACCAAGAAATTTCCAAGGAGCAGAGGAAGAAACTAAAATCTATTGTAGATGTATTTATAATGTACTATGTTAGCAATGGATCAATGAAAAGAAGCATTTCCAAGTAATTTTATATTATTGTTATTTATAACCATGTTGCTGTGTTCTAATTGATTCTTAGACTTTAGAGGGTGATACATAGTATAGTTTAAATTGGGACAACCCTATTGTTGCATAGTCAAAAATTTGGAGTGACATATTTTTAAAATTGTCCAAATTTTTAATTGAATGATAGGATTGATATAAAATAATTAAGTATCTATACTAATATTAAATAATCCTTAATATACATCCAAATAAAATATTTTTCTCAAGTTTTCATTCAAAGTCGATAGAGACATGTAGGTGATACATAAAACTCTGTTAACCCATATGTTAGATACTTATCCAGATTGTTCATAAATTAAAAATTATTATGGAATTTAAATTAAGGTATTGAATACCTAATACCAATATTATAATTTTTTATTTTTTTTAAGAATTCAATCAATCCTATTTAGAAGGCTCTCGAGTACCTACAAATCTGATAAACCTTAAACTAAGGTTCAAAGACTAAATTGTGAATAATTTCAATTCTAATTGGTCCAATTTATTAAAGTTTGGAAATCTAGTATATCTTGACAAGATATAAATTATTATAGAGGTTTTGAGATGGTACATTACTGTACAATATGGAAACTAAGAAGTAACTATGAATTAGGCCTAATTTGACCTTTAAAAGGTAGAATTTTTAAGCTTCTTGTTGTTTGAGCCTCTTTAAAGAAATACAAGGTATGGTAGAGTTGAAGCACATTAATATTGAACTTTTAAAGTATTATTAACATACAAAAAGGTGATTTTATCATATAAAAGAGTAATTTGATTCAAAATAGGGTTAGAAAAGGCTACAAGCCTAAAAAAAATAAATGTGTGACTTCTTGTTGTTTTAAGTTGGATCAAGAAGAGTTAAAGCATGATTAGATGAGACTCATGTAAGTGAATTTTTTTACATGATTTAATTTACAAATAAATTATATACAATAGTTTCATTACAACACTTCTCAAATAATACTATAAAGAATTGGTCTCCAAGAAGAGTGAAAACATGTTGTTTACGATTTAGAGTCATTGAAGGAACTCTGCACACTATTTTCTAGTATCAAAGCTTAGGGAAAGATCTTAATAAAGTTTTAAAATTTATATTACAAAAAATTAGATAAATAAGACCCTATTAAAGAAGAATGTGGAAACTAGAGGATCCAAAAGAAATCAACAAGAAGAAGACTAAAAGGAGAATTGAGATAAGAAGGTAAAAGAAGGTTCTTGGAAAGCTTGAATAAAAATAGACTTTAGTGTAAATAAGGAGCCATATATCCATTTATTCTTAGATATTGAAGAGTGAAGATAAGATAAAATATTAGAGAGAAGGTCCAAGGTTAATAGAGAACCAACGTACTAAAAGACTAGGTTCAAAGGAAATCAACCTAGGTGAGGTATTTATCAAGGTGAGAAAGACTTATTGAGGAAGAAGAGGCATATTGAATCCTAAATTAAAAATGTTAAATAAGGTGAACACATTGAGGATCAAAGTAAGAAGAGATTAAGAAATGACATGAAAAACAAGGTAAATGGTTTAATAGAAGGAAAATGCCACACAAAGATGAAATAAGATGCTAAGAGGAAATTATACATGGAGAAAGAGATAGATGAGGTAAAATATATTTGAGGATTATGATGGATCTGATAATATAATAAGAAAACCAAATTTGTGGTTGGAAGTTGAAAATGAAAGTCAAATTACCTATAGAGCTATTGATTTCAAGGATAAGAAGGCATAGTCTAATTGTCTTGGTCAAAGAAGAAATAAATAAGCTAAGATCCCATGGATGCATGACAAAAGGGAGATTTAAATAAGGGAAAGTCATGATTATCAATATTCATAGGTAGACGAAATGATATCCATTTTTGGACCTAAAGAAAGACCAATTTTTTATGAAGAAAAGGTCGATGAGAGAAGATAAGAGTATCACTGAATACTTTATAAGTCTAGACCATTATGAATAAGAGATGTTGATCCTATAGGCATCAAGAGTGAAAAATGAGCCTCAAATTTTTATATATAATTGTTTATATTAGTATGTGTTTTTAGGTCTTTAAAGTATGAGGATAAACAAGTACAAGAAGTTGTCATGAAGGAGAAAGAAGTAGGATTGTCTCTTGAAGACAAATACAAGGCAAACAAAAGTCATGGACCTCAAGTAAAAGATATGTATGAAAAATAAAATGAAAATTTCAAGATTATTTAAGATAGATATGATGGCTGGCATGAAGGAGGTTTCTTTTCAAGTTCATAAGAGGTAAAAACCAGTCCACAAGATGGAGAAGTCAAGGATTCAAGTGAAAGTAATCCATTTCCCATGGTAATATCTCAAAAAGAAGAAAATTTAGGTCTTGAAGGAGCATAATTTCAAAAGTAAATAATTAATTCTAAACAATGGTATGATATCCATAAAGATGATATTAAGGATAATTCAATAAATCATTATACTAGACTAACTAGGGAACAAGAAAGAAAGATAATGGTGGAATATCAGTATAAAATGTCAATGGAGATGGTGAAAATTAAATTAAAGGATAAATTAATTAAATAATTAGAAAAAACCATGAATAATTTCATGTTTATATAGCATACCAGGAAGAAAAGTAAAAAATAAGGACAAAGAGGAGTTGAAATCTCTAAAACAATGGAAATATTTTATTGATCTTGAGAAAGATATAGGAGTTATGATCATTTCAAAAGACATATGTCAACTTAGAGGAGTTTCTAATAGCTATGAGAAACAATAACATTAGGTTAACACTAAAGAGAAAGATGAAGGAGATGTGGAATAAGAAAATAGATCTCTAAAAGGGGCTATGCAGTTTTAAATTTTCATTTTGGAATATTATAAAAATGGTGACTATGCAAGTATGAAGTTTGAATATTTAGAATACCATGATGAGAATGAGATGATAACATAAAGAACATGATTTAAACTCATCTATAGGGAAGATGGAACAATTAATATTCACAAGGTGTCAATAAATTTGACATCAATGCTAATCCAATGAAGATAGAGAAATAAAGGATAGTTAATATTAATATCATGATAGTCAGGATGGGTTGGAGTCCACAAGCATTTGGGATAACTGATTAGGATAAAGGTAAGAAATTGTTACTAGTTTCTCCATTCAATCACTATGAAAAATAAGTGATTCATGAATAAAATCAATGTTTGTTCAAAATAGTTGATAAGGTGATGAGTTTAAATAAATAAGGCTTTGAAATTATTTCCAGATGTTAGGAAAGCATGTTTTAGGTGCATACCTCAAAATATCATGAATAAATGTGTAATGGAGGAAGAAGGTCATTGACACCTTATACATGTAAAAAAAATATTACAACAATGAAAAATGCATGGAAATATAGTTTATAATAAGTATTTTATAAGTTTCCAAGACATAAACAATAGGCATATGAGGAAGCACCCATGTTATACCATAATAATCTCAATCTTTAGAATATCAAGACAAGAAAAGAAGGTAAGAATGAGCATATGGATAACAAGATTAACTTGAAAGTGTATATTTCAAACTTTGGGAGGAAGTATACACTTAGTAAACCAATGAAACATCAATATAGGGAAAACATTACCAAGGAACAAGAATATACAAAGGTATCAAGGTAATGAAGGACAAACCAGAGAAAATTGATCAAGTTTCAATCAAAAGTGAAAGAGTTTTAGATTAAATATTAGTCCTTGAGATAGTAGAGGATATAACTTATAAATTATGAGTAAGGAGTTAATATTTGTCTAGAGGGAGTTATTTGGTGCATTAATAAAGTTAATAACATGGGAGAAACCATTCATCCAATATACATAGGGGCAGAGTTGAGAAATGTGTAAATTTAAGAGTGGATCAAACACAACAAGGAGAACTCATATTTGAGTGAGATTATGCATAGTTAAAATAAATATTTTGCATTTTAAGAGTTTATAAGTCAAATATAGGTCATAATATTCATTGACAAGTTCAAATATGAATCAATAAGTTATATGGTAAAATGGGGGCAAAGTGGAATTATTAAAATAAAGTTGAATACAATGTTGTTTGAAGATTTTCTTAAGAACAAGATACTTGAGAATGATAAAAAGTATAAGGAGAGTCTTAGTATTAACATTTAATAAATAAGTGATATTTTGAAGATAAGGAATAATGAAAAGAGAATGAACGAAGTGAAGGATAAGAATGGTCATCTTGAAGTCCATTATGACAATAGAAATTATGAGTAAAATAAATAATGGAACAATGAAAATTAGTGGAAAAATGATTATGATAAATAATTAGTTTTATTTAATGAATTTTTTATAGGTGTAGGTTTATTTGAAAAAGTTATATATATAAGAAGAAGGATTGACATTGAGAAGGAAAGTTGCTCACTTGAAGAGCACATGAGATCAAACCAATTATTATCACTCCTAGGAAGACCATGGGATCTAAGAAGCATATATATAATATTAGGAATGACTAAAATGATAAAAATAATATTTATTAATAACATTTATATTTTATAATGGTAATCATAGAGAGCTCATGAACAAAACCTCATGAAGATTTCTTTTACACTCTGGTAGTTTGATGTTATAACAAGTACAAATATGAATAATTTTGTTTTGTATTAGTGTGTTTTTTTTTTATAAGCAATTTAAGGTCAATGAAGAGTCATTCCTATGATTTTGTATGTATTGGAAGGTCTTAGGACTAAGTTTTAGTTTCTCACCAAAACCAACCATTTGAATATTTAAAATTTTCTTAAGCGTTGTAGTGGATTTTACATGTTTTTTAAGTTTAAAATGGGGTAAATTCATTTAATAAAGATTATTTTATTTATATGGATGTTTATTTATATTTTATCACTCTTTTATTTATTATTTCCATGTTAAACCTTGGATAATGCATAGATAAGATGATTTGGCAAGGCTGTCACCTACGTTAGAGAAAGTTTAGGAATGGTTGAATGAAAAATAGGTGTATGTAAAACAAATTAAGTAATATATATATATATATATATATATATATATATATATATATATATATATATATATATATATATATATATATATTATAAATGTACATAAAATGGTAGTGGACATAATTTCAAAAAGAAAATAAGAAAAGTATCAAGAACTAGGAAAAGGAGACTATTTGTAATTTTTTGTATAGCCTATGTATGATTTTATGATATAAGTAGTTGCATTGATATATTGATAGAGTTATTTAGAATTAAAATTAATATAATCATATAATTTAATTATTATTTTATATTTATTCATATATTTTTTTATTTCAATTGATTCTAAGCAACAAAGTTGTGGCTTATAGTACAAGCTTAGTTTGGAATATTTTATTTTGATACAGTAAATAAAATAAGGGTGGAAACATCCATTTAATAATTTTTAAATGGTTTATAAGAAGGATGTGATTTTTTTTTAATATTAATAGTATTTATTTATTTAAATGAACCAACAAAGTTCCAAGGAGCAGAGGAAGAAACTTTGATCTACTGTAGATGCATTTCTAGTGTACTGTGTTATCAATGGATAAATGAAAATAAGCATTATAAAGTAATTTATAAGGTATTAATAACTTTAAAATATGTGGATAATTTTATATTATTGTTATTTATAACCATGTTTCTCTATTCCTATTGATTCTTAGACTTTAAAGGGTGATATACAGTATAACTCAATTTAGGACAATTTTGTTATTGCATAGTCAAGAATTTAAAGTGAGTGACATATTTTTGAAATTTTTGAAGTGATTCCTTGAATGATAGGGTTTTTATAAAATATTTAATAACATATAATCATATTAAATAATCCTTAAGTCACCTCCAAATATATTTTTTTCTCAATCTTCAATTTAAAGTAGGCACAAACATGTAGGTGCTATGTAAAACTCTACAAATCCATATGTTATATGCTTATCAATATTTTTCAGAGCCTAAATATTATTGTGTTATTTTAATTAAGGTATTAAATACATATTCCTATTTTTATAACTATTTTAAATTTTTAGGAATTCACACTAGCCCATTTAAAAGGTTCTTGAGTACCTGTAGGCCTAATACACCCTAAACAAGGGTTTCAAGACTAAATTGTGAATATATTTAATTATAAATAATAAAATTACTTAAATTTTGGTAATATTGTATAAATTTAAATAATCTATATGATTTTGGAGGTTTTTATATGGTACAAGATTGTAAAATATGAAAACTAAGAAGTGACTATGAATAGGCCAAATTAGACCTTTGAAAGGTAGAATTTGTAAGTTTATTGTTGTTTAAGTCTATTCAAAGGAATATAAGGTAGGTATATTTGAAATAAATGAATATTAAACTTGTGAACTATGCATAAGATCTGACCAAGGTGATTTGATTCATCTAAAAGAGCAATTTGATTTAAAACAGGGTTAGAAAAGGCTAAAACCCTAAAAAGAAATAAATTTTTGACTTCTTGTAATTTTAAGTTAGATCAAGAAGAGTTAAATCTTGATTGGATGAGAATAATTTAAGTGAATGTTTTTATATGATTTAATTTCCAAATAAAGTATCTTAATTAGTTTTTTTCACAACACTTCTCAAATAAGACTACAAAGAATTGGTCTCCAAGAAGAGTGAAAAGAAGTTGTTTAAGATTTAGAGTCATTTAAGGAGCTCTCCACACTAGATATGTCCAAGACAAAAAGTGGACCAAGTCTCATGGTAATCCTAACATGGTCTCATGACCAACTACTAAGGTGATAAGATTACCTTTTAAATGGATATTCCATTGCATTACCCATAAATGTTGTTATCTCTATTTTATCTCAATTTCTCATAATTTTGATGTAAATTAAAATAAATTGAAATAAATTTGTTTAAGTATCTAAAATTGGAGAAACTAATTAATTTTACATAAAACCCCATTTTGGATCATAACATGTGGTATCAGAGCCTAATTTTAAATTATAATACCTAATGAATTCACTAATGTTAACCTATATCTCCTCTTATAAGAGGAGAATATGGTGCATGGAAAAAAACTTATTGGAGGAACTTCCTATTAGAATTCATAATATAAACCTAATTATCTAGTAATTAATAAAGATAAAAATCCTAACCAAATCCTTACAAACCTAGATGAAACATGGGGCATAATAGTCGACCTAAAACATGAGGTAAATAGGCAATATGGGGAACATGATCAAGAATATCCTAAGTATCATCAGGTTGATCAGGAAGATCACCAAGATTAAGAACATGTAGAAGAAAAATCTATGAGAGTGTAAGTAGATACATAACCTGTGTGAGATATGAAAAAGGTAAAGTCACCTAATTTTGATGGAATAGTGTTGGGTGATAGATCTAAAGGATGTCTCACTAATATGGAGAGGTATTTTTTAATTAAAAATTATCTTGAAGTGACTAATGTAGTTTGGGGAGTATATCAACTTGTTGGTAAAGAAACAACTTGATGGGCCAAAAATAAACTAGAAATAGGCCTTGACTCACCCACCACCACTTGGGAATAATTTGTAGCCTTATTTAAGGCTTAGTGGCTACCATAACTATATTTTTATCACAATGATCTAACTTTAAAATTTGAATCAAATATATCTAAAAATTAATGACTACTAGGAATAAGTTACTAATATATTTAAGTATATTACACAATATCTGAAGGATGAAGACTTTTGGATTATAAAATCCATAATGGGGATAAGGCCTTAGATTGGTTGTGAATTATATGTGTGTGAACTAAATACCATGGAATGGGTTTTGGATAAATCTATTGAGTAAGAGTATAAAATCAAATCTCTTGTGGAGGTTAAAATTAAGTTTCAAAATAAATTTTTGGTTCTAAAACATATTTAAAGAATAAATTTTGGATAGGTAATTGAAACTCTAAGAACTTGTTTAAAAGTTAGAAGATAAAGTTTAACAACATTTCTATGAGATTAATAAAGCTATAAATGGTTTCAAATAAGAATTTAAAATATGAAAATAGTATGAGAGGAAGGGACCACTTGATATATTTTTTAATGTGGAGGAGACCATTATACTAGGGACTATCCTTAGTGGAAGACATAAAATAAGTTTAATAATCCTTCTACATCTTCATCATATTAGGGAATCTTCTAGAAAAAAATCCATGCATCCATTGATAATCATTAATTTAAGTTTAAATCCTATCCCATCTAAGTGTTAGGTATCTTTTTTTTGGAATTATATTTCAATTTTAATAGGTATTGGATATATTATATGTTTTATCAATCCTAACATGCTAATTGAACTACCTAGAAAAGTTGGTCATATGGAAAATGCCTTGATAGTGTAGTACCATAATGAATCTAAATCAATAGTAGATAAATTTATTATATAGGTATATGTGAATTTACCTAAATTCACCATAGTATTATATATTTTTTAATCTTTACTAACGTCATATGACATGATCTTAAGAGTAAACTAGCTTTATAAGCATAAAGTAAATGTCATGTATTTCTCCAAGAATTTTGAGTGCTTGTATGATTTAGGAAATCAAACCCAAATCCAAGGTGAGAATAAAGAGTTTAATCTAAGGAAAATTTTAAATGTTAAGTTAAATAAGGCTCAATGAAAAGGATGTCAAATGTTCTTGGTCGATGTTAATGAAATCAAAGAAAATAAGGACATTACATTTTAAGATTATTCTTTTTTGTAATAATGTCATGATGTATTTACAGAAGAGTTACCTAGATTACCATAAAAAATATAATTCAACTTCATTATTGGCATCATTAAAGGATTTAAGCCTAAATCCAAGGCTCATTATAGGATGACAATGATAGAGTAAGTTCAATTAAAATCCAAACTTCAATAGATGTTATCCAAATAATTAATTTGGTCAAATGTTTTACCATGGGGTGCACTAGTGGTTTTTGTGAATAATAAGGATGGAAATTCTCACTTGTGCATATATTAAATGATGTTTAATAAGGAAACCATAAAGAAAAAGTATCCCCTACCTTGCATTAATGACCTCTTTGATCAAATATAACATTCAAAGTGTTTTATAATATTGATATGAGAGTAGAGTACCATAAATTAATAATTAAATAAGAATAAATTATTAAAATTGCCTTTAGGAAAAGATATGAACACAATGAGTTTACATTTATACCTTTTGGGTTAATGAATGCACCTATAACACTCACGAATCTCATGAATAGTGTGTTCAGTTTTTATCTTGATCAATTTGTGATTATTTTTCTTGACAACATTATGATCTATTCCAAGAGTGAATAATATATTATTGAAAATTTTCATATGGTTTTAAAATTTTTAAAAAATCATAAGCTCTATGTAAAACCATCAAACTATGTTTTCTTTCAAATAAAGGCATGATATCTAGGTCATATTATTTTAGAAGAGAGAATTTTTATAGATTCAACAAAGATTAGAGGCATCATGAGAATATAACTAAAGAAAGTTCATGAGATACATAGTTTCATCGGTTTATTAGGGTATTATGGAAAAATTTTACCTTTTTTTCAAAAATAGTTAACCCAATCACCTCTTTGTAACAAAAAGAACAATCTTTTTTATGGAATGATAAGTGTAAGGAAGCCTTTTAAAAATTGAAAGAGAGGCTTACCTAAACATTAATATTTTGAGTAACAGATCCAAATGGTCAATTTTTTGTGACGCCAAATGCTTCAGAGGATGGTTTATGTGAAGTGCTAATGTAAGAAGGTTCAGTAGTAGCATACAAGTCTAGGAAATTGAATCCTTATGAGGCTAATTATGATACACAAGATATTGATTTGGATGCAAAAATACATACCTTACATGTATGGATGCATTATTTTTTGGTTAAACCATTTTAACTTAAAATGGATAATTTAGGGCTCAAGTATATCTTTACTCAACCCAATATGAATACTCAATAAAGGCATTGGTTAGAGTTTTTGTCAGATTATGATTTTGACATAAGATATATAAATGGAAAATAAAATAGGGTTATGGATACTCTTTGCCAAAAATTTACATATAATAAATGGATATTATTTGAAGTAAGTTATGAGATCAAGTTTTTAAATTATCATTAGGAGATGATCTCTACGAGAAAAGAAAATTTTAGTAGAAAATCCTCAAGACCATAGGTATGAGGATTTAATTTTGAGAATGATATATTTATGATATTAAATGGAAGAATTTATGTGATATATAGAGATAAATTTAGGGTAACCATTATTAAATATTATCATAATACTCCTTATTTAGATCATTTAGGTGTAACCAAGATCATGACAGAGCTAAAACCCTTGTATTTTTGAAAGGGGATCAAAAAAGGCACAACTAATTTTGTGTCTAGATGCTTGGAATGTTATCAAGTTAAGGATGAACATGTTAATAGTTTTGGGTTTTTTTATCCACATTAAATTCTAAAGAGGAATTGGTAATTCATCAGTGTGGACTTTGTCTAAGGTCTACCCATGTCAATAAACTCACATGATACGATTTTAGTGGTTGTTGATAAACTCACCGAGGTGGCACATTTCATTCTAGGTAATTTTACTAATGATGCGTGGGTGATATCAAAAAAATTTATGAAAAAAACTTACACATTGCTTTGCTTTATATATAAAATCATTTATGATAGAAACCTTTGTATGACCTCAAGGTTTTTAAAAACTCTTAATGCAAATTTGGGCACATAATTAAACTTTAGTACAACTTACCATCCAGAAACAAATGTTAAAACAAAAAGGGTAAATTATGTCTTGAATGACCTTATAATAATGTATTGCATGGACTAAAAATAAAAGTGGGAGGATTTTCTTCCATTATTTTATTTTTATTATAAAAACTCATTTCAATTAGTTTTTAAAATGGCTCCATTCAAAGCCTTTGATTGTAGAAGGTGCAAAACACATAACAATTGGGATAAATTAAAAGATAAAGTGGCATTTGGAACATATATTATTACTAAAATATAAGAGTACACAAATCTAAATATGATTTTTTTATAATATAATTATATAAAAAAGAGATGTATTGATCTCAAATGAATAATAAGAAATTTTTTTGTTGTAAATAAGGTTTTTCTATGAGTAAAACCACAAAATAGCTCTAGTAATTTTGGAAAATCAACCAAACTAACACATAGATGTGTGGGACCTTTAGAGATTATGGAAGATATTAATCTTAATGTATACAATATTAATTCACCACAATCCTTATCATAAATTCATAATTTTATTCATCTATCTTATTTGAAAAATTATGTGGTCGACCCCTCTCATGTATTGGGTTGGAATAAATTATAGGTTCTATATCTAGGAGTGGTAAATATTATCAATCAAACTTTCATCCTTTGAAAGGTAGTTAAATCCTTCAAAATTTGATGTAACATGAAAATGCCTCAAGGTTGTGGGTAGCCTATTGAAGAGGTGAATCTCTAGGTTAAAGGGATAGTTCCCCTTGATGAACCACTTAGGCTCAAACACTAATATACCAATTGATAGGAAAAGGGAGATAAACCTATTATAATAGAGGTGATGCACCATATATCTTAGAACACTACCAACCATCTAAAAATGCACTTCAAACATGAGACTAACCTGCAATAAACACTTCTCCAAATCTATCTCTATACATAAATAATTCTCATGAAAGTTATAAAGAATGTTTGACCTAGGAGGATTATTCAAGAGGTCATCACATGACACTATTTAAAATACAACTCACTAAAAATTTAAACCTCACTTAAATACTTTACTAGACCTAAAATAATGATTCTAAAGTGAACATGAATACAAGAAAGGACAATCATGCCAAGGAAGCAAGAATATCACTTAGCAAGATCAACTAGTCAATCATACATATTAAAAAAAGTCAATGAAGGAGGTTAAAATATAATTTTATCATTAATCAAAGGTTTTCAAATGGGTATGGATTTTCCATACCTAGGTGGAGGATATAATATTAGCCTATCAAGGCTGAATATATAGTGAAATAAAAGAGAAGAGGAGAGAAGGGCATAGTAGATAGAGGGATACAAGTGCTAAAGAGAGTTAAAATCAAGAGAGGAATTACAAAACTATCTCAAAAGGTATTATAAGACAAGTTTACTCTCCAAAATATCTCTCCTCATACAAGTGGCATGGAAGTTTGAAACTTGGATTGACACCTTGAATTTACTCTTGAAAACCCACCCCTTCTTTGGATTATGAAGGGACAAGTGGAATTTTTGATGTTCAGGTCATGTTTAACTTATATATTTATCTTATCTTGACACCTTTCATCTTATCTCTAAATTTTCTTCTTAACACATCACCTTACTCTCTTGCTAGGTGTCTTAAAGTCTCTTTGTCTCAATAGGCCAAACTTGCTTACAATTGTCAAAAATTAAATTCATCTTCATCAAGGTATTTCCTCTCCATGGATGGCTTATTCACATCATAAAAAAAAATTAAAAAATCATTTATAGATCTCAAAATATCCCCAATAACTCATTTTTCATGAAAAGGTCTCATTTGGCCTCATTCCTTGAACCCCTAAAAACTAGTAAAACTCACTTTGTAGAATAACTTATGAACTTTATTGATAAAATGAGCACATATTTGAGGACACAATATGTATTTACATCTCCATGACAAATATCAAGTCTTGACTCTGAGTGTAAGTGTCATTTTTAGCCCATTCTCTCTCCTCAATTAGGCCTCCTTACCTAGAAACTAAGTTTTGTCCTAAAGTAACTCCCACACATGTGAAAATTATGGAAAGTGTGTGATTCACATTATCCAATCCAATGCCAACCTCCCACATTAATTTTTACCTTCTAAAACCTTGTATAGATGGGTTAACCATGAAATTGTCAAAAAAACCTTATCTAGATGTTTGACAGGCATGAGAGATAGTTTGAGTGTTTTGAGAGAATAGTACAAGATCTAGTGCATGGAAATAGTTTATTTAGTCCTAAAACATAATTATTAAAATTCATCCATTTAAATGAGGTATTTTGAATTAATTTTTAGGTCTACATATAGGACATTTGACTAGTAAAACAATGTATTTTTCCTTTCTAGCCAGCCTTGTAACTTGAAAAGTTCATACATCACTTTTAAGTACCTATACAAGTGTGTGAAATGTAATATAACCTATATAAATTCCTTATAAACCTATAAATTTGATCTATAGATCATTTCATACCATATAATGCTTAATTTGTATAGTATTGTACTTATTCATGCCAACCAATACCCTAATTAGGTGATATTGATATTTGTGAGAGTGATTCAAGTAATTTATAGTCTAAAACAATCCATTTGAATGCATTGGAAGGCATATTTGTCACTTCAAGTCATTAGGAGGGGTTTAGGAGGGTTTTAGACCTATTTTGTTCTTAAGGATTATTCATAAAAAATAGATTCTCTTTATCTCTCATGATGCCTCAAGATTGTAGTGAATGGACCCCTTCAACACCTCCAAACACTATTCATCCCCATGCATAACTTCATGAGAGATCCAATAAAGTTTTTAGAGTCTCTCAAGTGATTGAGTGTGTATTTTTGAGGGATAGAGAGATATGAGGTTTTAAAGAGCTATCTTGAATTTTTATTAAGCTTCCAATGACCTAGTAAAGTCTAAAATACTCACTCCTCCATATTCAAATTATATTCTTCACTATTTCCTTCTATTAGTTGACTTCACTAGCTCATATCTAGGGTTCTCAAACTAGCCACTATAACTGACCCTAATATCCTATAGTGAATCTCTTTCTTAATTATGAGAGAGTATAAAACCTTATCCAATGTATCCTTGAGGACTTAGTCACCACCTTAGAGTCTGTATATCTCCAATTCACTCTTCATCAATCCACTTTGCTTCAACTAGGTATACAAGCATGTGTTCTTTTGTTTAGGCTTATAGGCCTAAACAAGGTCTATTAACATTGTCATCACTTTATCACCAACTATGATGCTTTTATAAGGTCATATCCTCACTATAGATTAAATTCCAAATAATTTGAATTTTCTTATACCTCTTTTCAAACTTACCAAGCATGTACCTTTTATTTTCAAGGTAGGTCTATAGTGCCAAGTTGATTGTGTATGTAGGGTTTAGATCTCTATTTATTCATATTATCTTTGATTTCTTATTGAATATATTTAAATTTTAAATAATCCATGTAATTTTTCATTCACTCACCAAAACCCAACTTCACCACTATTTATTTTATCTTCTTTTTAAGCTTGAACTAGCCTACAAACCTATAGATGATCTTTCATGGTGTTTGACTTCATTTTGAGTTTTAGGAATTGTCTGCAAGTCATTAGACACTTCAATAATATTTGAATGAATTTTTATTCTATTTGAGAGTTTATAACCCTCTAGATTTCCTTAATTATTATACTTCACAAACACACACTTTCCTAAGGCTATCTTTTCAAATTATAGCTTTAGGTGGTCATTTAGGAAGGGTTTGACATGAGATTTTAAGTTTCCTTTCTCCACTCCATCATTGACACTTTGAAGGTAATCAAAATTCATGTAATTTCATTCTCACTAATTTATAATATTCATGACCATTTATATCATATAAAACTCCACCCTCTTGTGTCCACACATAGACCTATGTATAAGTATCGAAAGCTTGTAGACTCAATAATTCTATCCTTCATTGAGTTTTAAAACACTTAGTTTCTTTCATTAACCTGTACCTTCTTATTTCATGATTGAATCATGTTTATATTACACACTCTCATCCTTATATGAACAAGTGTCTTTTGTCCAAAAGAGGACCTACAAGCCTATAAAATGTAGGTCTATTTTCTTGCTTGTATATACTTCTTAGAGTTAACCTACTTCTTGAGATTAAAGCTTGAGGATTATATCAACTCTTGTCTCCTTCCCATCACTCAATAACTTTTATATCCCCTATACTCATTCACGTATATGGATTATTTAAATAGACAACTCCTATATAAGGATTATGCATGGAAATGGAGTTTATAATATGATTCATGCCCTTTTAAGATGTCATGAGATTAATTTAAGCCAACTGAGTACTTGAATGAGAATTTTAGGTCTTTTCCTTATTTGAACACTCTCAACGTGGGACCTATAGTCTATGATTATCTTATAATCACTTGTATTTTCACATTTTGAGGATATGTCTTAACTCTCCTCATCCAAGTGGCATAATGGAAACACCTCTAGGCTTGTTGGTAGCCTAAGGATGAGCTGAATCTCTAGATAGGGATAGCTCCCTTGATGTCCCACTTTGGATCACTACAACAAATAAACTTTGTGAGGGAGAAGGGAGAAATAAAAATCAAGTCAAACTATTATAAGGGAGGTGATACACCAAAAAAATTTATGACTTCTAATTAGTTTCATGTTACACATGAGAACAAAGGACTAACCAAACATAGACTTTTCCAATTTGAACCTTCTCACATCAATGTTTCATTATAAGGTTATGGATGAATTTTTAGGCTAGGAGGGATAGAAAATAGGACTTGAATTTCAATAGTGAATAGGCTAACTCACTTAACCTTAGAATCTCCTAGAACACTTCACATGGCCTGCAAGAAGAAGTTGTTAATAGGGGATAAAATGAGACAACATGCTAAGGAATCCATATTCTTCACTAAGCAGGATCCATAATACAAGTAAAACACACTATGAATAGTTCTATAAGAGTTAAAAATTAGTTGTCTTATTGATAAAATTGTATTCAAATGATCATAACTTCACTATACTCAGGTGGAGCATAAGTTACAAAGGTCAAAATGGTTAGTTCTTATAGAACTTAAGAGAGAGAGAGAGGAGAAGAGAGAAGTACAAAGGTCAAAATGAAACTTGTTAATATGATAAAAGGAGTTACATATTCATGATAATAATATGTTAAATTAACCATGCAATTTCAGGAAGCACAAGTGTTATCTCAAGTCATGAAAGTCATGAAAAGTGGCATGGAAGTTCTCATTCTGGATCAAAAAAACACCTTCATGATTCACCTATATTTGAACATACAAAAAATTATTAGGTATAGGTATTATGATTTTAGTTAATGTTAATTATTTCATTAATTCCTTTCCATGCATTGGTTATAGTCTTGGGTCATGTGAAACCTTCCCAAAATGAGTTATCGCCATCTACAGTCTAAGAAACTCCTCTTTCCCACACCTTGCACACTTGGTCTCAAATTTGGATTCATTTTATCACTAAAATTAATATAATGTTGTTTATTTAATGTTTTAGTACTCTCCATATCCTTATATGCATTGGTCACATGTTAAAATCAGCTCACTTGAAGTTTTCCACCCTTCTCACTAGCTTGGTCACTATGCTAGTTTTGACTAGTTGAGATGAAGCAACAAGTTGAGGCACTTAGATGTTATTAAAAGTAATTAAATTTTCATGTGGAGTTATATTAATTCTTAATATTCCATTCCATGTGATTGGCATCTATTGGAATCTCTTGGAACCTGTAAAACACATAAAATAGTTTAAAATACCTTATTTTTTACTCCATCCATACAATTCTATACAACTCAAAAGGATGGGAAGGATATTTAAGGATAAATATAAAATTTTAAAAAACTTTAATGGTCAAAATATCTCATTTTAATATCCCTCCAACCTTATTTCTCTAATTGGGTCACTAGCAAGGGTTTTGTAAGGGTTTAGGCTTATTTACCCTCTTAAGCTTTGTTCTTAAAGGTTTCACATTGAATTTTAAAAAACATTCCAAACTATTAGTTTATAGGACCCCTATAAAATTATAAAATATTCTTAGGTCCCCATACAAATAATCAATAGAGATATGAGCACTCAAAGTGCTTATTCAAGCTTGTTTCTTCCATTTACACAGGCTTGAGGTTGTTTTGGGCCCAAATATGGCTTTATTTGTGCTTCCTCTTCATACAAATGGATCATAAAAATATATAATGACCCTATAAACATTACAAAATACATTTTAGTGATAATTTAATGTTATACATGAAGTTTACCTCCCTTTTGGATTCTAAGCCTAGTCATGCTTAGTAGGCTTGCTTGCAAGTTTGAGAGTCTAGGTCACTTTGCTAAGATTTTCCCTTATGTTCTTGATTACTTATGTTTATATAGGTATTATTAAACTTATATTACCTTCATAAAATGCCTTTATACCCTGTATTCCATAATTTTCACCATTCTTTCCAAGATTGTAGGGTTTTGTACATAAGGGAAGTGCCCTTATCTAAGACAAAATAGAGGGCACTTACCCTATTTGATCAAACCAAATGAGCATTTGATTAGATTAATCATTTAATAAATAGGTTTTTTATAAATTTTAATCTCTTGGTTCCAATATTATATCCTTAAAAATCATAAGAAACCAAAATAGACTACTAAGGAAATACTGTGTGCATGGTCTAAGTAATGTAATGTATAATACACCATTTGAGCCCTTTTTTATATTTAATGTTCATAATTATTTTTTCATGAGGTTATTAAATTTTTATTAAGGTTATTTAACCTTAATTCATACTTTAACCTCTCACAATTCCTTCATACTACTGCTTGGTCCAGACTATATGCATAAACTCTTGACTGTGTCTTATTCTTTGACACCATACCTATAGGTGTTGTTTGATAGTTTCATGAGCCTCTTAATATTTCCTTGGAGTAATTTTTTGTTTTATTTTATCTGTTTTTTTCAACTTTCAAATTTTAAACCTCATCAAAACACACTCTCTTGCTCTCTAGCTCTCACAATCAACAATAGTTGATTATGAGAGGTCTTGAAGTGTTCCTGCCTATTCTAGGTCTTAAAGATAATGAAAATAAACCTATTTGAATCTATATATACCATAATAAAACTTAATTTTTTATTTTTATACCTATATTTATGTTTATCACTGAGTTTATTATGGCCATTACTCATGGTAACCCTACATCCAACCTATGATATATATTTGTGATGAATAGGGGACCTGTAGGTGCTAATGGGAGACAAAATGTAGTATAACAACCCCCTTTAAGTGATCCATATATAATAAAATTATATTTTCACTACCTATATCCATTTAACCTTGATGGAATAATCATTTAATAAATTTGAAAACAAGGTCACTTAGTTATCTAAATCCTGTAGATAATAGTGAAGGAATTTAATGCATAAAAGTGTGATTTTAGGTCTTTCAATAACCACTTTATACCAATCATCAGCCTTCCAAACTTGGAAAATTATTTCTAATATGTATATAATATATAATTAGTGAAATATAAGTAATCAAAATTCAATATGGAAGTGTTATAAAATCTCTCCAAAATAGCTAGGTTCTTTGTTTTGCATGTTTTAAGAAATTGATCCTTGAATTCCATAGTCATTACTTATGGAGGATTCCCACTTCTATTTGCCAACATAAATTTAAAATTAGTTATATCATGAAGTTTTATTCACATTAGGACCTTAATGATAGTTTAATAATCTATTTTAACACTTTAAAATGGTTCTTTAGTTCTCTATTTAGGTCACCTATAGGTGAACATTCCATAGTGTAAGTAGAAGATGAGAATTGTAGGTAGAAAACATGATCTGTGAGATTCAAATGAGTCTTGGGATAATTAAATTATTATAGATAAATATTTTCATTACCAACACATTTCTCAGCTCAAAACTCCGTTTCAACATGATTGGCCTTCATGAGATACATGTACATGTTCATTAATGGTATATGACTATGTAGAAGTATAGTGGACAAAATTTGAACAAAGTATGTTGATGAATGGTCTCATGAACCTAATTATGAAAACTATAAATACCTAAAATGAGTTTTTTTTCCTTAGTATAATCTTGATACAATTCTTAAAACACCTATTCTAATGTGAAAACCTTTTATAAACAAATGTTATAGGGTAAGCAATGATGTCTAGTGACTATTTGTGTGGCATATGAGCTTGCAAACTATGAATATTGATTTTTTTTTTAAAAATTTAAGGTAAAATTAATTATTAAAACCTTTAAAACATGGAAATTGAACTATCACAACACTCTGGAACCATGAAGAAAGCATCAAAATCTAGAAAATGGTGAAAACCTGTATATCATCCCATATGAGACCAATCTACAAACTTGAGATGACTGGCTCATAAAATCAAATTTAAATGTGAAAATAAATCATAGGTAACATGATTGGAGGGATTAAAAATCATTTTTAACCATTATCAACAATTGGATTATATGGAACCATCTAAATAAGAGCAAAACTTGTAGGGTGCATAGGTTATAAAGCAAAAAAAATAGTCAACTTCATGAGGATGGTTCATAAATAATAGGAAACCATTATTAAAAATATTATTATGGAAATTAATATATATAAGTTTAATTTAACCTACCAAAGGCGTTTGACCTAGAAGTTCTCCAACTAACCATACCAAACTTGAACATGTTGATCACTTTTACATTTCTAAAAGGGCAAGAAAGGAGTAGAATGGTTTTGGGTATTATTTATCACTTAAAAAGAATTTAAATAATTTATATGGTTTTTAGAAACATTAATATACATTACATCACCTTCTCCCACATGTCACCTTTCCCCATGGGTCGTATAAGTGCCAAACTCTTCTCTTTTCCTAAGAAAACTACTCTTTCTTCTAAATAACCTACCAATTTCAGTTATGAATAGTTAATTAAGGAATAATAGGACTCATTTCATGTTAAATAACCCTTATTACACCTTCCCACTTCTCTAAGAGGTTTTAAAACTCATTTAATGCCCTATTTTGACCCCAAAATGACTCAAAATGATATAAGGACTAAAATGAATAATCACCAAGGATAATATAACATTAAATCACACTAAAATACCTATAATAAGCCTTAATACATATATATTATACCCATAACACACCTAAAAATAAATTTTTTATGTATAGGGGTCCCAATTTTACTTGTAGAGTCAAATTTGGTCAACATGTCCAGCTATAAGTGTGTAGGCCTATAGGTACTAAACACATTTTAGCCCTTCTTTTGATAAAATAATTTTACCTCATTCTCATTACCTTGGATTTCCAATTATCCAATTACACTCTTGTAAATTATCATTAATATTTCCTTGGTATTTGGTCAAAGCTTGATAACCAAACTTGTAGAAGACTATTCATGATAAACCATGCTTTTTAAAGAGAAATACACTTAGAGAATGTATACAAGGATAAAATTAAAAGGGATTTAACATTAATATGATGAAATTGAGAAATAATCCATGAAAATTGAGGCACTTTAAACTCCTAAAAGTGACATCTCAAGAAAACCATAACATTTTCATCAAGAGTGACTAAAGTTCCACACACTTGAGAAAATTTTCCTCATGTTGAAGATACCTAATAATGTTGAGTTACTTGATGAAACAAAAATTTAAATTAATTAATTTACCTATAAAAACATCCCATAAAACCATTCTCCTCCATCAAATTTTGTCATGAAGAAATGGGAGCAAAACCAAACCCTACTTGGATGGATAAGGCATAGTGACCTATTGTCACTCTTAATGATTATTCATAAATTAGGGTACATGAATATAAAAAAAATGAAACTAAATTTAATCTAATTAGGACACCTAGAAATGGCCAAAGTTTTATCTTCCAACTCTATCCCTCCTGTCTATACGATGCATTTGATTTTTGCCTGTTTGAGCTTGTGAGGGAAATGGTGGGGGAGTGAGAGTTTATGATGCATATATAAGACCTAAAACTTGGTATAAAGATTAAAAATAACCTTTTTAAGTCTAAGGGACACTTATTCAATTTTTTTACCTGAAAGTGAGATTTTAAAGTCTATACAAGTGAGTGAAATTCCTTTGGTGTTGAAAACTAAGATTCTAACCCCTTCTAACTTGTTGACATATGTGGTAGTTATGTAACTAAACCATAGACCTTGAAAAGAGTTATTTTATGTATTATTGGGTTTTTTAAACTTTGACACACATTATAATTAGTGAAAATCACATTTTCCTTCATAAAAATTTACCTTAAAGTCCAGGAAAGAACCTTAAATTTTTTAAATCAACATGAAATGTTTATTAAATTTGATTAAGACTTGTAAAGAATTGGATAGACACCTAAGGAATTATGACACATATTGGACAAGTTTCATCACTCCATGATATAATAAGACTACCACAAGACCAAGAAAGAACCTTACTTTAATTTCTCCAAATAAACCTTAATCTATGCTAACAAGGATTTATAAAGACCTATTATCAACCATATAAGGCATGAAATGATTTTGAAATAGGATAAAAATACATTAAAATAAATTTTAAACCTATAGGGGTTTACCTTTTGACCTTGGGGGTCAAAATTGGCCAACAATCATAATAGAACCAATCAAAATAATTCATACTCAAATATTAACTTATGTAATCGATAGGTATCTTAATGTAAGGTCTAGTGGGATGACTATTTTTAAGGTAATGTCACTTGGGAGGATATAGAAGAGTTTTAAAGTCTCTTCACTCATTTTTTTCTTGATGTGTTCTATTGAACTATCTATATTTTTAGACATATTTACTTGATAATAATTTCGTTGAGATGATGACCTAATTAAAGGGAGGGGGATATTATATACCATCCAACCCTTAATCAAAAACATGTTATTTTTGTGATCAATAGTAATCCAAGAGGGGATATTAGTATTATGTTAATATGAAGGAAACTAAATAAAACAAACTAATAAAAACTTACACCTCTAGCCTAGACACTCAGTGATCTAGTGAACAATACAAGTAACTAACAAATGAATGAAAAATAATAAATTTTACCATCCATGAGAGTAAGTGTTATATTTTGGTAATGAATTTATGTATTCAATTGTGTGATCAATAATTCCTTGGAAATAGAGCTCCTTGTACCACTTCTCCTTGCCGCCTAGGTAATGTTGGGTTTGGATTTGTATTTGGCTTGGCTTGGATTGAAAAATGGGCATGATAACACTATAATAATGGAATATTTTCATGTATCTTTTAATGATAAATCTATATAGATATATATTATTAAACAATATGTGAGGCCTTACATTTATAGACTTCCAAACTAATTCTAACCCAAATGTAGTTAGATTAGAGTTAACTATTATTGAGTTCAAACTAACCCTAGTTGAGTTAAGGAGGGGACATGTAATTAATATTTTGGATAGAGATCCCATTTATTAATCATTTCTCTCCATTTCTAAATTTAAGGCATTTAGGGAGATATTTTCAATTCCTTGACTTTGTGGATGATGGCATCATCATGACCTCATTTTTATTGAAATTTCCTTTAAAAAATTCATTTTCACTAATTGTACATGTAAATTTAACTTAATAATTTAATTTGGTTTGATTATTTAATTAATTATTGTTATATTTTTTTAACTTTAAGAATTATTTAAGTGCCCCACTTAATGCGTCCAAAGGCCAAAATGTCACATTTCTAGGTCACTAGTTGACTAGAGATGAATCTGTGAGAGGTTATTATTGAGTAAAAGATAATACACCAAATAGGGATGCCTCAACATGATTCTAAGAAATAATGTCCTATGTGTAGATCAAATTGGGGAATTTAGTGATTCTTAGGCTTAATTTGCAATATTTGGTATAAATCAATCTAAAGTCTGATTGGAAGGCAATTGTGACTAGAATGGCGTGTCTATAGTTTCCCCTATTTGGTAAGGTATTTCAATACATATGAGTAGTAAATATTATAAAATAATGAAAAAATTATTAATGATTAGTTCCCTATAAGGTGATAGGTGAGCCTAAGATGCCCCCTCAAGGGAATGGGTAGAAAAGAAGATTGGTGATTAGTCCATCGAAAAGAAGGAAATGATCATGACCTATGGATAAAGGGGGTAGAAATTAATGATTTGACAAAAGGTAGGTATAATTAGTGGCATAGTTATATTCCCCACTAGGGAAAATAAAAATGATGATTTACCTAAAGGCATTTATAATCATTAGCATAGTGAGGTGAAGATAATGTTTTGCACAAAGGTAGCTATAATCATTAGCATAATGAAAAATGCCCTAGTAGGGTGGATATATATAATGATTTGTACAAATGTATTTATAATCATTGGCCTAAGGAAAACATTCCCCATTAGGGTAGGAAAATTATAATGATTTTCCCATAGGTGGTTATAAGCATTAACATCTAGATAGATTGAAACACAATGATTTGCCTAAAAGAGGTTATAATCATTGGCATTATGATTTTCCCCAATATGGAAAGTTAGAAAAGGGGGATTACATAATGAATACATATTCATGATGTAAGAGGAATTCAACACATAATATAGGCATGAATCTGGACTACCTACTAGTATGGAGATGTACATCCCAACTAGCAGGGATTAAAATTCATTTATGATTTAATTACTCTACATTTGGGTAATGTTTGGATAGGTCAAAATTTATTTAGGTGAACAAGGAGAATTAATGAGACATCATTACTTGTAATATACATTGAACTAATTTTTGGTGTATCATGTGATGGTATGCACCATGATATAAAACACCATGATGACCTAGCCATAATATGCATGAGGATTGACACCTGATATAATAAACCATAAAAAATAACGCACCAATGATAAAAACTATGATGACAATGTTGATGTTTGAATATGAATGAACTTAAGTATAATGCACAATGAGATACCTAATTAATGAATATATACTAAGTGAAGCCATAATAATGAAAGAAACTAAATAGGCAAATTAAAAAACAAACAAATAAAACAAAACACCAATAAAAATAAATGAATGAACAATAAAACACCAAAAAATTAAAATAAAGAAACAATAAACAAAGTGAAAAAATAATAAAAAATAACTAAACAATCCAAAACAAAGATAAACAATGATTAATTATAATGTTAGTGTAAATAGAAAACAAATTATTTGTGAATGTGTAATAGAGGTGTTACTTTTGGTGACAAGATAAACCGTAAGCTAGACAATAATTTCACTTATATAAAAACATAAAACTAAAAGGCATGAGGTTTCCCCTAGGTGATATGTAATAACAACACAAATAAAATGGCAAACATTACCCCTAGTCTTGAGGAGACAATGAGACAAAATAAATAAAATGGGGGGAATATAAGAAAATGAAAGGGTACTTGAGATGACTCTTAATGCACTAGGCAAGTGGGTTTTTCCTACATAATTCCATGTATGCAACATCCAAAATGACCTTCAGGACAAATGTAGTTCTCCTAGGGTATGGGAAATAAGAAAATGAAAAGCTATAAAATGTGATTGATGTGTAGAGGAAAATAGGGAGGGTCTCAAAAAATGATGAGGGCATGATAAAAGAGGGGATGACATTCAAAAGTATTAAACAATCAATAGAAACAAAGTGTGTAAGTTTAAGAGCATGGTTTAGGCTAAAATCACACTAAAAGTCAATAGACAGGAATTCATACATGAATTGGGTTCATAATGCCTACTATGTCTAAGGCTGAGAAGGAGAATGAGCTTGAAAAATGATGAGAGCATAAATAAATCTAAAAATAGTGAGAGTGTTGGAAATGGTTACTCACAAAACTACAATTATGTATAATGAATCCAAGTGGTAATTAATGTGTCAAATTCAAATACATAATGCTCATAATGTAAACTCATAAAATGGTGAGAACATATGACTAAGTATAATAAGGATGGGGAAATTAAAGGACAATTATTTACTTGTTAAATAGTTAGGGGTCCAAAGATCCTTAAGGAAAAGAAGTGGTTGAAAAATAAAGGAAGTTGTGGCTGAGCTAACCTTAGATACCCCATATATCCAAGTGCTTCCTACATAGTTTGTGTGGATCTTAGGCTGATGTAGTTCACCTAGAAATGGGAGGAAACTTAACATGGTGGTATATAAATAAATTCAATAGATAAGATGGCTCATCCTAGAAAATTTTGACAACTTTATATCATTCATCAAAATTTTAAGCTAATTTTCATGATTTTGTGATTTATAGGATTTTACAGATCTTTTATCACTTTTGTTGGAGTTTTATAATAATCTCAACTTGATTTATAATGATGAGATACAAAATAACTCAAATAAAAAAATGATAACAAAATATCTTAGGTTACTTGAAAAATGGTGAGAGTATGGGAAAAGGGTTATTCAGCTAACCTAAATGTAAATCTAGCATCACCTAGATAGTCCCAAATGAGACCTGAAGTCACTATAGTTTTGACTTATAATAGAGGGATTCGATTAGGTAGCATCAAGTTCATGAATTAGGCAAATGGCACAATATAGTAATAGTGATGCATCAAGGTGATGTGGTGATGCATGATGAAGGTGTTTCCCCTAATATGGCCACATATGGTTATAAATAGAGAACAATGGCATGGGTTGATAATACTAATTTTACCAAAGGCAAATATAATTAGTAGCACCAAAAATGAAATTGAACATGATAACAATGAATAATGTAATTTCCAAATTATTGTCATACTACTCCAAGATGCTACTTGTATGTGAAATATTAAATCAACTACTAAAACTTCATCTAAATCCAATTAATGAAGGAGCCTAAAGAACTATTGGATTTCAACTAGGTAAAAAAGCATGGGTTAGGAGGGTAAAACAACTTTAGTCAATAGGAAGAGTATGGAAAGAATGATGTATGGTATAATACAAGGAAGGTTAAAATATGGTATAATGTAAATTATCCTCATAGATAATACCTTGGGTCTCTCAGCGAAATAACACTTGACATGTATTATGTTCATAGTCTCATCAAGTTTATATCCATTTAGTGTAGCTAACCTATAAGATCTAGATCCATAATTAACAATAATGACATAAGGGCCTATCCAATTAGGCTGGAATTTGCCTTTATTATTATTTTTATCTATGGTGTTCTTTTGGTTTTCTTTGAGGACAAGATCACCAAGATTGAAATATTTCTACTTGACACACTAGTAATATTGACCACATATCCAATTCTAATATGCTTGAATTTTGTTTACAACAACCATGCATTTTTTGTCCAGTAAATCTAGCTCTTATAGGTTAGTTACTCTATAATCTTCATCATGCAAGATGTTTTTTAATGAGATACATAGAGAATACAAATCAACCTCGATGGGAATAATGGACTTAGTGATATAGACATGGGAATATTGTGTGGCTCCTTTTCGAGTATGATAATTAGTATGATATGCCCAGAGGGCATAGACGATCTACAAGTGCCAATCATGACCAACATCATAGTTAATATTTGTAATAATATTGATAATAGTCTTATTATATGCCTCTATTTGGCCATTACCTTGGGGTTAATATGCAATGGAAATTTTTTGATTGATTTTGTACTTAGCACAAAGGGATTTGACATCCTTATTTTTAAATGATCTACCATTATAAAATATAATATGAGATGGGATACCATAGCTGCAAATGAGATGATTGAAGATGAATTTGTAAATTTATTTTCCAATAACATAAAGGATGGGTATAGGTTTAACCCACTTAGTGAAATAATCAAATGAAATGATAATGTGTTTATGGCCATCAGATGAGGTAGGGTTAACATTTTCAACAAGAACAAGTCCCCACTTTGAAAATGATGATGGTGTGAGCATTGATTTGAGTGTTTTGGCCAGAGTATGAATCAAATTGGCATACCTTTGACATTTTTCAAACCTTTTTACATAATTAGTTGTATCTACTTTCATGGTTTGCCAATAGTAACTATTATGTAGGATATTTCTAGAAAGGTTTGCCCCAGTGGTGTGGGATCCACACACTCCTTCATGCACTTCCCTTAATGCTATTGTAGATTTTGTTGAATTTTAATAATGAAGAAAAGTTCCATCAAATATTTTGTAGTAAAAGGGTTGGGCCAAGTAGGGTATATCGAGAGACTTGGTGTATAAAGTATTTTTGTTGTTTACGTGACAGTTCCAATGAAAGGATTTGGTCATAAAGGTAGTTATATAGGTCTAAATACCAAATATAAATAATATCATAGATCATTGAAATGGTTCAAGGTTTATGATTATGCATTCAAAGATGTTCAACAAAGAACTGATGGTTTTTTTCTTTGTATGTGCTATGGATTAAAGAACCAATGGGATTCATGGCATCTATTATCCTATTATTATCTCAAGGTATGTGTTTAGATTGTATGTGGGAAATATATTATTTGAGAATGACTACCATGGCCTTATATGGTACCAACTTATCATCTTTGGTTTAAAAGTGGTTTATAACTTGATTGATGATTAATTAAGAATCACCACGAATTTTAAGATGTTTGATGTTCCATTGTATTGCTTGGCAAAGACCTATAATGAGTTCTTCATATTCATCCATGTTATTAGTATAAGGAAAGTTGATACATAATGATTTGTAAATGAGATCCCTTTGTGGTGTAACAAATAATAAGCCTTCACTTGATCCATGAGATGTGAATGACCCATTAAAATATAAATTCTAGTGTTCATCATAGGGAGGCATTTCCATGATAGTCATGATGGACTCATCTAGGAGTGTAAAAGTGAATGGTTTAGTACCTAAAAGGGGATCTTCAAAAAGTTGGTCTCAAGTACTTAACCCTTTATGTATTTTTGATTTACATATTCATTCTCAAAATCACTCATCAACATGATTAATTTAGCCATGTACCATTGTAAATATGTCTTTGAAAGTAGATACTTGAGTGGATCTACCTTGAAAATGACTATGGTTTTGTTGTTAAGCATATAATGATGCACTTTCTTGGATGCAAAGACCTTAACTAAATAATATTTTTCTATTGTCATAAATTTATGACCATATGCCACCAATGTACAACTTAGATAATACATATAATGTTCTTTCCCATTTTAATCATGCTAAGTTAAAGTGCCCTTAGGGATTTGTTAGTGATAGATATGTACATTATAAATGGCATTCCTGACATTGGTGGTAATATAATAGATGGATGGGTAAGGTATTATTTTAGGTGCTCAAAGTATTTTTGACAATATTCATCCCAAATAAATGTAACACATTTTTTAATGGATGAGTGAACAAATGGAATTTACCAACAAATTATGAAATGAAACATCTGATAAACTTGATTTTGCCTTGAAAACTATGGAGTTGATTCAAAGTGAAAGGTGGTGACATCTTGGTAATGGCTTGTACCTTGGTATGATCAACTTCAGTGCCTCAATGGGAGATAATAAAGCCTAATAATTTTCTTGAAGTGACATTTGATAGGCACTTCTTATGATTAAAGTGAACCTTATACTCTTGAAGCCTTTCAAATATCCTTTGTAGTATGGTTGGATGATCTACATGCATCATAAATTTACCCAATATCTCATCAAAATAATATTTAATAATATCATGCATCATGTCTAAAATTTAATGGTCATAGCTCTCTAATATGTGTCCCCAACATTCCTGAGGCTAAATAGCATACCCTAATAGTAAAATGTTCCCTAAGGAGTGGTGAATGCTATTTAATTTTATAATTCTAGTGTGATATTAATCTAGTTATATCATGAAAATTCATCTTTAAGGTAATGCATTTCATACCTAGTTGTGGATTCAACTATCATTTTGATATTCAAAAGAGGAAAGAATCCTTAGGGTAGGCCTTGTTGATGTCTTTGAAATTAATGAAGATTATAATCCCTTCTAGATTTTTAATGAAAGGAACTATGTTTGAGATCCACTCTGAGTTTTCAATTAGTGTGATGCATATCTCTTACAAGAGTGTTTCTAACTCTTTCTTAACTAACAAAATAATATGAGGATATATCTCACACATATTTTATTTCATTGGTTTAGAATTAGGATGCACAACAAGGTAGTGTCCGAATCTGACATGTATGAGTAGGCCAATGTAAAAATGTCAACAAATTCCATCAAAATGGATGTAAAAATTTCACATTACTCTTCAATGAGGAACCTTACTAATTTGATCCACTTCAGGTCATTTGGATCCCCAAGGTTAAATTTGATAGTATATTCTTTATTAAGAGAGTCAAGGCATCTTCTAAAATAGTTGTCAAGGATGTGAATTGGCCTACAATAGCAAAGACCTCTAGTCAGACTAGTTTTTCAATCTATCTTAAGTATAATGAATATGAATATCCTAATGGTATTAATGGCCATGTAACAAATGGTGTAAGATATTATAAAACAATTTGATCAAAGGCATGTTGTTCCTTTTTACTGAATTTAGACCCAAAATCAAGTTCATCATTGGTGGTCTCTTGAGATTCATTCAAAGAAAGCTGAACACCCCCATCTAGTGGCACCTAAAACAAGTTTTCACCAAAATATTAGCCTTTATTTACTTTTACATTGGTGAAAATCACCTCAAATATGTTTTCACTTTGGGATCTCAATGTTTTATTCTTTTAATTTTGGATAAAGGTGTTCAACCACTCTCCAAGCTAGGTTGTAGGACCAGTTTGATAGATAAATCTTATGTATGGTCTCCCAATAGAACATTGTCTCTTAAGCCTATAAAATTTCAAGAGGCCTCATCATTCACAAACTCAAATAAGGCAATGTGGATTCTTGTTGGGCCTAGTACATAAGTTGAGGATGATAAAGGGGAAGCATGGAATGTTGGATTACTGGAATGATGGTTCAAATAGTGTATGGGACAAATAGGTTAGTACTAGAAAGGTCTTCATAAATGCTATGATTAGACTATGCTTCATTGTTAGCATCATTATTACTAGCCATTAGCATTGCAACATGAATAATATACATGGGGTTAACCCCAAGTAGTTCAAATTTGAGACCATAATTTCCTTTGTATCTAGTCATAAAAATGGGCTCAAGAGTACCCTATTGATTTGACCCAAGGCCTCCACCTTAATTCACTTGGTTATCCATGATCCTATTAGTGATGGGATATTTGGCACTATGCTATCAATTAAATAATTTTTCATTTTAGAACTAGGAATCATCATTGGCAAGTGGGTCTTATTATTAGCTAGTAGTTAGTGTGAAAATAACAAGTGCAAGCTATAAAGCTTTCCTTTTCCATTTTTTTCCCATTCTATGGAGGTTGGCTTAGTTTTAGGTCATCCATATGACTTTGGGTTCTATAGAAGCTTGGTAATATGGAACGTGTCATGGATAAAATACTCTCCTAGACCATTGTCTGAAATGGTTAAATGATTAGACAATTTAAACAGAGGTGCATGTGAATATGAGGCAAGGATATCAGGGTTTATGTAATTGGCCTCTAGAAATTTAATAAGTATCTCTTTGTATTTATCCTTCTTGGGTACTACATCTAGGCCAAAATCATAGTTGTAACTTTCATATTCAGCCTCCAAATGATTATAACATTCAATGGATATAAATCTCCATAGATAGTGACCTTCATCCCTAAATGAGGAAAATTAATACACTAATGTAATGTCAAAGGGATTGCATGAATTTCATATATCCATGGTTTACCCAAAATCAATTTGCATGATAGGTCTAGGTTTAGGACATGACAAAGTGCATCATGGGTCAAAGGCCTAATAACCATTGGAAAACTTATGGTTCCCTATGATTCTTGTTCTTCATTGTCATAGGCCTTAACAAAAATATTTTTTGTCTAAAGATTGACTATTGTATATCCTATATGCTTAATTATCTTTAGAGACAAAATATTTAGGCCCAAAACATTATTTATGAGGGCATGTTTGACTTTGTTCCATGTGATGACAACTTCAATGTATAACAAGTTGTTATGGAGAGGGCCAAGGGATGATATATCACTTTGGTTAAAAGTTAATTATTGTCTTGGGGCTAAGTGTCTAACCAAAGCTTGAAATTTGTCAAGGGTTATGTCATTTATAACTTGAGATTGTCATAGGAGTTATGTAAGGATATTCTTGTGGATGGTATATGTATGCAATAAATCTAAGATGGAATTTTATGCACGTGTCTTTTAGAGTTATTCCAAAATGTCATACATATTTTCATTAATAGTGGTGATTTTATTACTCTTAGCCAACATAGTGGGTTAGGTAAGGTCATTGGGAAGAGGTTATGGGATTGGGATGGTAATATTAGACCATCAAGTTATGATTGCACAATTTAATTAGACATAATACAATCATAAATAGAAAATGATGGAGATGGGATAGAGAGGATAATTATTGGTTGTTGATGCACTTGGTTGTGGTCATGGGACAAGGAAGAGTTATCAGCATAGGGTATTGAAATGATAATCCTTAGTTGCTATTATGCTTAGATATGGATATAGGTCAAGGAAGGATTACTTATATAGGTAGTGTTTGCAAATTTTGGCCTACATATGAAGATTTTGCATGGTTTGAGGAAGTAGTGAATCAAAGGCTTACAAAATGGGTCTAGGATTGTATTGTGGAAAATACCATGTAGGTTATCATGTGTTTCAAGTATTCAAGATCATGAACCAAATTACACAGGCCTTAAAATTTATCATAAACTTGAAATGATTGAGCAAAAGATCAATCGTGAAAGCCTAATGAACTAGACCATCACCATTTTGTCTTATAGAAATGAATGGAAAAAATCACTTGAGCATTTTATAAATTCACCTTAGAAAACCATGTGAGCCAGAATATTGTAGCTCCATGGAGTGTTTCATGTTAGGAACATACTCTCTAAATTTCATGTCTTGATGAGGTTCTTAAATCAAGGTATAAGCTTTCAAAGATCGACTTGCATATGGAGACATCCATACAAATGTCAAAAAAAATCTCAGCAATTAACTATATAGTACTCAAAAGTTAATGTTATTGAGGACACCATTTATGGTATTGCAGATGTTATTGATGATCATATAGAGGTCAAAATAAATCTCATGAAATAAATGATTAAAGTACAAATTTGATGGTTATTTGGATCATCACTGACATTACATGGACATCACATGAAGGGAGTGTAGACTTCAAATTTAAGCCATGTAAAATATTCATTTGAGTTTAAATAGTGGGTCCCAGTAGATCTAATGGTTGGTATTTGATTGTACATCAAGATCAAATAGAGTGAGGATAAATTTAACAATATAAAGGTAGATCAACAACTCATAGTCATTCATATCGAGTAGGATCAATGGTGTGAGTGAGGTAAATAAGGTCAACATATCTCAAGGATAGGTGAGATATTTACAAGTTTAATTATCTCATTAGGCTCCTAAGAAAATCAATAGTCTACGTACATATTATACAAATAAAATCAATGAGTGAGGTTCAAAGTTAAAATATTAAGGGATATTTAATGGGAGGTCAAACATGTGACCAGGGTTGAACCAGAGCAAATAAGTATTGTAGGGTCATCCCATTTCCATTAGAGCTTAGATAAATGCTATTAAAGGGATATATTAATGTGTCCAAGGTAATCAATGACATAAAATAATATAATTATAACTTAATATGGACCTCTGGTTCAATATTTTGTATCATGTATGGTTATTTCTATGACTTTGTTCACAATTCTTAAAAAAGGTCCATGCATATGGTAAATTTTGGGTTCTTACAAAGACATAATGTGTCTATTTGAACCTATTTGGATCAAGAAATAGGCTATGTCATCTATAGTCTGCATCAACATAAACACTATAGGAAAACCAATAATTTTTTTATTAGTTCTCTTCCTATAGAATGGACCTATGATCCAAACATGGAAATAGAGTAGATATTTGATTAATGCAAATGGTTTCATCTATTTACATGGATATATCATTGAAAAAGTAAGTACTAATTACCATTTATGGCATGACACTGTCAATTTTAGGATTTTATCCTCATGAAAAAGGCATGTGGCTTTAGGGTCCCAAGGTAGTGAGCTAGTAGTTGGAGAAACATTTAGAAACATTGATTATAATCAAATAGATTTTGTCATCATCCAAAAAAACCCTTATCTTCAAGTGGGATCTCTCAACGAATGAGAGGATTTCAAGGACTATTAGAACAAAATAAGGTTAGCTTGTTGATAAGGATTGGTCCTGATTAGAAGAAGGCATGCATAAGGAAAAGAATAAATGAACACCACCTCACTCCTTGATCATGATAATTATTTCTCCACTCTCCTATGCATTTTTCTCATCTCTCTCTCTCTCTCTCTCTCTCTCTCTCTCTCTCTCTCTCTCTCTCTCTCTCTCTCTCTCTCTCTCTCTCTCTCTCTCTCTCTCTCTCTCTCTCTTCTATACATAGATGATTTTGATCCAAAAAATGTATCCCTCTGATCCCTCTCTTAGACATGACTAAACTATACCAAGATGGAGCTTGTAACCTCTTGAGATGAATATAAGATTATTTTAGATTTCATTATTTTGGTATAGTGTGTACATGTTAGTTTGATTTGCATATGTGATAGAAGCCTCTCCCTTATCAAGTCCTAATCTCACATAGTTACTAGTTAATAATGTTATGTAAGTCATGTTTAGTGTTATATATATTTTGATTAACTCCTACATGTGTATACTTTGACTGGTTAGTGTCTTACATTAGACCTCTTCATCACTTCCCTTAACTTTTGATCATTTGGTGAACATCTGCATGAAATATTGATGTATGGTAGATATTTAGAATCATAGATATAGTCATTTAATTATTTCATTAGTGTTTTAAGAGTCAAACATAGTGGATCAAACATCATTTAGGTGCATCATCATTATTATCTTAGGTTTCCCTTTCAATTTATCTCTCTCTCCATTTTACCTGGTCAGTAATAGGTTTAAGTAGTGAAAATGACCTACATGATTCATCAAAGGAGATAGACTCATTAAAAATACTAGATGTTTGACCTTGTTGTAGGATACCCATAACTTAAGGTTAGTACCATGTTGAGCTATATTTGGAAGTAGAACCTGAATGCTTACGTTTCTAATTATGATGTAATCTAAACCTCCAATAGTTTTGATGGGCCTAGTGGGACCTATTTAATTATTTATTGGTTAATATTTTTGGTGTTCTCTTCATTGAATCAGACTTTTAAGGTACACCTACAAACATCAATGGTGACTCCAAGCTTTCAACTAGTTACAGTAGTCTAGGTAAGCCCTCAAGCAAGTTTTATCTTTATCTAGTCTCTTTTATGAGTCTTTATGGTTGGGTTTAGGGTAGAATTATATTCTAATCAGGTTGGTGAGCCATATCATTAACCAAATAAATACTAAAATTCCTATTATGACCCCTACCAATAGTTTAATCATTCCTATCATCCCTACAATGAACATATCTATCCTTCATATCAACCTACTTACCCCTCTATCCAACCTTGTCAAAACTATGTTTCTGCTACTATATCCTTGTTTGCATTCAAGATAAATATGCTAAAATTATGAGAGGTTATGAGAAAATGGGATAGATAGCTTTATGTGATCCTTTTCCATGTCATGGAGAAGATGAGGAAGTTATTTCAAATATTGACAAGTAGATGCCTATAGGAGAGGAAGTATGATATGATGCTATCAATGATGATTTATATGAAATGAATATTTTAATATAATGGTGGATAAATAGATTAGAGAGGTGGGATAATTATAAAACCCAATCCTAATATCCTCAACCATTGTTTCCTATCTCTAGTACACCTCCTTTGATTCCAAGTCTTCCTCAAGCTGTACCTATCCCTCTTCAACAGCTTGAGAAAATGTCATGTTGAATGATACCTCATGTCATGGATCCTAATTATGTTATGTTATCACTTGTGAAATAACCTTCTTGTATGCCCATAAAAAACCAAGATAGAGATAATATGTTTGAATTCAAGCTAATGAACTCTTTTTTAGTTCCTCAAGAACCTCTCTAAGAGTCCTCTAATAAGCATAAACCCATAATCTTAAGTTAGAAGGATAATTTATCAAGTTTTGAGCATCCCAAGGAGCTATCTTTCCCTCCCACCTCTTCCTTTTATCAACAATAACTTATGGTTTTGAAGGTATAAGATGAGGTGGTAGCTAAAAAAGAGACATAAGAAGGAGTTGAAGAGGAGGTAGACCTTTGATTTGAGTTACCTTTCTTCATTGAGGATGATGATCCTACCTCTTGTATAAAAAAGGAGTTGGAATATTTGAGTATATTAAAACTACCATAGATCGTATTTGAAGAGGACATACATGATTAGTTTGTATCTGCATGTAATCATGAAAAAGGGGTGGTAGCTTTTGATAGGCAAGTTGAGGAGGATTCATGGAAATAGTTATACCATAGATTCATGGGAGAGATTAAAGTGCTCATCAGTAGTGAATATCTTAAGACTAAGGTGGAATTTTATATTATTGAAGATGAATCGATACCTAAGCCTAATTTTAAACCACTCTCAAATTATTGGCATTAATAAATGGAGATATTTCAAGAGCTTGAAGATCATTGCCAAATTAAAGGTCTAGTACCTGAGAAGGTGGACAAAAGAGTTGGCCATGGAGGACAATGAACAAGATTAGGTTGACCATATAGAGCTCTTTAATGAGCTTGAATAAATTTTAGCTAAATAAAGACCCAATATTATGGAAGACACTATGAAAATTAAATATGTATGCCTTATTAAACCACTATTAGAGGTTGTAGTTGAGAAACCATATGAGAAAATTGAGACTATCCAGATGTACATAGCTGATCTATTTAGAGCTACTTGGTTCTCATTGAACATCATGCTAAAAAATTTGATATATGTAATAAAGAATAATTAGGAATGAAGACCAAGGTTCAAAGATATGCATGCCTCATTCAATTCCTCATTTCATGATGTAAGAAAGTTTTCAAACTTTCCTTTTGATGCAAGAAGAAAGTTACACATAGTTTTAAGCTATATATATTAGGGTACTTCTTATAATTTCTTCCAAATGTAGTTTTTAGAACATTTTTTATTGTTTGTGTTTTTTTCTAAGTTAGTTTCCCTTCAATAAGCACCTTTGGAACTCTATCTTGTTTTGTTCTTTTCTTTGTCCTTTATTTATTTCAAAAAAGGTTAGAGCAAGATTAGAAGCTATCATTATGTCCATGTCAATATGTTGGATCTAAGTAGAGACTCCATACCCAATAGACTAGATAAGGAAACATGGTTTAGGTCCTCTTACATATACAAGCATGCAACCCTTATGAGTCACCAAAGATGTTGGCCAATTCTGGCCCACATATGAGGTTTTGCATGGTTTGATGAAGTAATGGATCAAAGGCTTAGAAAAGGGGTCTAGAATTGTTGAATGGAAAATACCATGTAGGTTATTATGTGTTTCAAGCATTCAAGAGCATGAACCAAGTTTCACAAGTCTTATAATTCATCAAAACCTTGAAAATATTAAGCCAAAGATCAATAGGACAAGCTTAATGAACCAGACCATCACTAGGATGGCTTCCAAAAATGAATGGACTAGATTCCTTAAGCATGTTATAAATACACATAAGAAATTTTATAAATACAAAATATTTTAGTACCATGTATTTTTTCATGTTAGTAACATACTCTAAAAATTTCATGTCTTGATGAGGTTCCTAACTCAAGATATAAGGTTTCAAAGATTGACTTCAAAATGGAGGCATTCATGTGAACATCAAAATAAAGATCAATGATTAACTATAAGTGTTAAAAAGGTAATGGTCTTGAGGATTTCATAGATGGTATCATGAATGTTATTAATGGTCACATTGACATCAAAATAAAGCTCAGGTAATAAATCATTAGAGTCCAAATTTGATGGTCACATAGACCATCAATGATGTTGCATGTACATCAAATGATGGGAGTGTGAACATCAAATTTATGCCACATAAAATAGCCATTTGAGTTCAAATGGTGGGTCTTAGTAGATCTAATGGTTGGAATTTGATCATATATGAATATTGAATAGAGTGAGGATAGAGTTGACAAGTCAAAAGTAGATCAATGACTCACTATCATTCATACTAAGAAGGATCAATAGTGTAAGCGAGGTCAACAAGGTTAGCATATCTCAAAGATAGGTAAGATATTGATAAGTATCATTAGCTCATTAGTCTCCTAGTAAAATCAATAGTCCTTGTACATCTTGTACAAGTAAATCAATGATCAAGGTTTAAAGTCAAAAGACTAAGGGATATTCAATGGGAGGTTGAACATGTGACTAAGGTCAAACCAGAGCAAATAGGTATTATAGGGTCATCTTATCACCATTATATCTTATCTAAATGAAATTAGAGGGACACAATAGTTCAGCCAAGGTAGTCAATGACATAAAGGACTACCATTGGGACTTAATATGGACCTTTAGTTTGACATTTTGTATCATGTAGTTTTATCTATGTGACTATATTTTCCATTCTTAAATAAGGTCCATGCATATGGTGAAATATTGGTTCTTACAAACACATAATGGGTTTATTTATACCTATTTGGATCAAGAAATAGGTTATGTAGTTGATAGGTCTGCATCGACATAAAGACTATAGGAAAACCAATAATCTTAGATTAGTTTTTTGCCTATAAAATGGAACTATGATCCAAACATGGAAATATAATAGATACATGATTAATGTAAAGGGTCTCAACTATCAATGTGGATATATCATTGACAAAGTAGGTACTAACCACCATCAATGGCATGACACTATCATTTTTAAGATTTAAGGATTTGATCCTCATGAACAAGTCAAGTGGGTTAAGGGTCCTAAGGTGGTGAACTGGTAGTTGGAGAAGTAGTTAAGAGCATTTATTCTGCTCAAGAATACTTTTTCATCATGCAAAAAAACCTTTATCTTCTAGTGGTATCTCTTAACCAATGAGAATAGCTCGAGGACTATTAGAATAAAAGGACGTTAGTTTATTGATAAGGATTAGTCTTGATTGGAAGAAGGAATGCATAAGGAAAAAAATCAATGAACTACCACCTCACTCCTTGATCATGATTTTTGTACCTAACATCCCCCTTCTTTTCATAGGAAATGCTGACCCACATCTTTTTTGTACTATAGTCTTGATTTTGATCCCCTCTTTTATGTGTTTTTCATAAAATTCTAGGAAAATACTGACTATTAGCTTTTCATATTTTGTCAATATGGCATTGGTACTATGTTTTCATATACTATATTTATATATTTTTTGGGACTTATTCTATTGGAATTAATTCTTTTAGGTCTCTTGTCTAACTTATATTTATTATATATTTTCCCCATTTGGTCTTTGCCAAGATATTTGTTTAGGATTTTTGACATGGAGTTACATTTGTCAAGGATATTATTACAAACATTTTATCTGAAATAATTCCCTCAATGGAATTAGGTTTGTAGGATTTTTTCCACAAGAATTTTTTCCCATTAAATAGACTACCCTTCATCCTATTTTGAATTACCCTTTGGGTTTTTTGTCAAGGGCACTTTACCCTATGAAGTAGATCCTTTAGGATTTTTATCATGGGCACTTTTCCCTATGAAGTAGACCCTTTATTCAATTTTTCTTGATATTTTTTTCTTGCAACAATCTTGCCAATATAATTTTTCCAAAATAGACCCCTAGGACACATACCCTTCAAAAATTTTGAACATACCCTTTGTATTGTTTTCTATGGGCATTTTTCCTGATGAAATAGACTCTTTAGGATAATTACTTTAGACATTTTGTGCAAAATAATTTCCTTGAAGATATACATCCCCCAAATAAAAAGGCCATAATAATTTCCCTACATAAAAATGCTACAAAAATTTCCTTAAATACCTTAATAACATAACTCTATAGGAGTGACAAGTGGAAACATCCTAAGAGCTTAGATGATAGATCAATGACCTATGGGAAGAAGCAGATTCAACAACTAAAGAGCCCAAAAGCCCCATAAGGCTACCAAGTGGCACCCCTATGTTTAAGCACTTTAATTTATATATTAATATACTGAGTCACATTCTATTTATGTTTATAGGTGTGAATCTATAAATTATAAGTGTCAAGATCACATGGAGTTAAATCTATTTGATGGTCATGTGGACATATTTGACATTCATGCAAACATCAAAATTAAGCTTAGAGATAAAAGTTTTAGGTTTGAATTTTGATGGTCATATGGACATCATTAATAGATGTGAGGACATAATTGATGGTCATGTAAATGTAAAATTTAGGCTTTAAAACTAAAAGACATGAGTTTATATTTTAATGGTGATGTGGACATCATTAACGATCACAAGGACATCTTTGCCAATTACACAAACATCAAATTTAAGGTCAACAAGAAAATAATAAGGGATTAAATTATGATGGTCATGATGACATATTTTGAAAATTACAAGAATGCAAAATTCAAGCTTGAAATCAAAGAAATGAGGATGCAACAAGTGTCAAGATCACAAGAATAAATTAGTCAAAGCACTAAGATCTATAAACTATAATAACTTGAGCATAGATAATTGATGGTGTGATATCAATGTGGAAAATTTAAAGCTCCTAAAACTAGTGAAAGACTACCACTTGGCATAAAAAACATTTGAGATATGATTATAAATAGCATAAAGGCCCTATAAATCTCCCAAGTAGCATGCTCATGTTGCATCATGTAGAAGATTGAATGATGTGAGTCAACAGTGGACTTTTCAAAGATCCAAACTCAATCAAGTTTTGACATGTGTCTTGGGATAATAGTCACATTTTGAAAGATAAAAAATATAATGACATGGATAGAGTATGCATATTTTTTTAACACTTGAGCCATATTTATCAATAACCATTGGGTCTCATAATTAATGTAGATGAGGAATATGAATGCACATGCAAATATAAAAGTAAAGATCAGGTGATAGAACATAAGAAGGCTATAGTTACATGGCATCTCAAAGGTTAATTAAAGTTAACACTATCAAATTGTTGAAGATAAGGACCCTATAAATCACTCTAAAGGGATATTTTATAAAGGCATAGGTGACATGCAACACATGGTTAAGTTATATTGGTCACAGTTAACAATAGTGTCACTGGTTCTAAAAAATTGGTAAAGTGATACTTGTCTTAAACATATGTTTGAGATCCATTTAAAGGAAAATAGTCTAAAATATCAATAATTTATTCTCACAACCTATAAAATGAGGTATTGTCACACAGTATGAGCTATAATTATAAAAAATGCCTTTATCTTTATACACATACACATGTTGCTTAGCTTTTTCAACGGCTATTTTAAGATGATAACTGCAATTGGATCCTTATATGGTTTTCAACCATAGTTAGATCTTAGGTTCTGACTATCACATGTAATGACCTTGCATGATCTTGGAGGATGAGGTGACCCCTTTCCCAAGTCTATACAAACAATTGTAATCCAATTTGGATTTTGGTCAAAGAATTTTGAATATAGGAGAAGCATCAATTTTAATCATCAATAGATGTGTTTGTGTATTTTCTTTCCAATTTATATGTAATTAGTTATTACTTTATTTTTTTGTATATTTTAATACTCTTTAGTGTGTAATAGATGAAAATAGATTCTTGATTATTTTGATTGATGTACTGATTTGTATATGTACAATAACTATTGAGAGATTGGTAAAATATATAGGTTAGGATAGTCAAGTTATTTGATTCATAATTTTTAAAGTGTACTAGTGCTTTCTTTGATGTATTTTTTGTGTGTGTGCCAAAGCTACCTCAGATACTTCACTAGCCTAAGCCATAATCTCATGAGTAAGAGTGTGTAACATCTACCCTAAAAAGAACAACATTTGTCTAAGGCTTGTGAATTTCTTACATCATTATCTCCTTAGACCCTTTAACCATGTCTAATTGTGTGTGTGCAATTGATGCTAGCAACATGTATAGATTTTAAAAGTATAGGTCAATTTGGAAACCAACTAGGGAAGTAGTTCTTGAAAACAACAAAGTTTTCTTTTTTGCCTCACTTTTCCCTCATTTATAAATTTTGTTTTAATACCTACCCATTTTATATTAGTAACTATCCACCCATCTAACTTACATAGAGATTCACTAAATTTTAGGGACCACACCTCTATCTAAAAACCCTTGTCAATAACATCCATGTCCTACTAGTTATTCCATCAATAAGTTGTCAAAGATTGTATACCTGTAACTCATGTTTTGAAGTGGAGTTTATCTCTATTGAGATCCTAAAATGTTAGAGGCTACCTTGTTGACTATGGTGTACATAAATCATGCATCAAAAATTTCATTGGTGCTATAAGGAGGGATACACCCATAATAATAGTAGTTATTCTTTACATATAGTTGTATTGGAGTTACCTAGGAGAGTGACCAAATCTAATTCTCAGGATAGTTTTCTAGTCTCACCCTTGTCAAATCATAGGAAACCTATAAATGTGTCAATATTCCTAGTTCAAAACAATCCACCTCCTCAAATAGGGAACCCATTACCTATAAGGAACCCTTTACCTATTAATCAACTAATAGCTCAACCACCTTGGTTAGTTGGATCTTTTATTTCCATCTTGGGAGATGTGCATGATTTACCTAGGTATCTTGAGAAGTATCTACCATCCTTTTCTCTTTCAGAGCAAGGATAGTGGAAGAAATTATCAAATCCTTAAAATATCCTTTGAGATTAATGAATGTTTTTGATGAATATTTTATATTAAAATTATTCCATTTTACATTAATGAATGTTGCATATGATTGGTATTTAAATCTAATGAAGAACTCCATTACTTCTTAGGATGAGTGTTAAACTACTTTTATTACATAATTTGGATAGGTTACCAATCCCAAAATAATATAAAATCTCTTCAATAGTATGAAGAGAGAGCCTAATAATCTTATCCATGATTTCAATATGATATTTTAAAAGATGTATAACTAGTTGACCCTAAGGTAAAAACCAAATAAAGTGTTAGGATTGGAGATGTACAAGAATGTGCTAGATCTGATTACCATGGTGTTCCTAAGGAGAGATTCTACAACTAAAAATTTGGCATGGGAATTTGAATAATCCATTAATATCAATAGATATCTCAATCCTTAGGTGCCTACTATGTCTAATGTCCACAATGGATTTCCCACATTGAATTTGATTCCACATGCAAGGCATAATATCCCAGGGTTCAATTAGAACCAGCTATATACGTTGCCTCCTATGACACAAACAATGTATCCAAACTATAGATTCTTGAACAATCACATGCAAGTCAATAGTTACCAATATAATCAATAATTGACTGTCTCTTATTGTTGTTTTACAAGATACTAACTCTACAAAGGTATAACTTAATTCTATTCAAAATATGGCTCAAAAGTTGAGCAATGATTTCTTAAATATGAAAAGAAGGATGAGAAACACCAATGGCCCAACTAGTAATCAAAATGATAAATTACAAATATAAAACATACCATTCAATAGGCTTGTGAATAATATGGAACAACCTAACAAGCTCCCAGAGATCAACATGGCAGAAACAAATCTTCTGAATTAGTGTAGAATTCATAATACTTTCAAGCATGTTGAGCTTTACTCTATTAAATTTTATTTAGCATTCAAAATATTTAAAAAAAAGGTGGTTAGAAAAGATTAGATGCATAATCCACCTGTGCATCATGCAGATCTTGACTCTTCTAGCACTACCATGCTCTTTTAAAATCATGAGTTTCCCTTTCCTAGTGAAGATGAAAATGAGCCAAAAGATAACACAAATTAAGTTCATACTTTTTTTAGAAATTAAAAAAAAGGGGTTACAATCTAAGGAATAAGAAACTACTCAAAACATCAACTCCTATAAATACTAATATAATCCTACCTAATCCTAAATCTGAGAACAATCCACCTCTTCCAAGAATAAGCAATCAACCTCAAACTGAGGAACATAGCAAGGGAGGATATAACATTATTGAAGACATGAAGAAGATCAAAGAAAATATAAATCTTCATGACTTAGCTTAGATTACTAAATAAAAAGAGATTCTCTATAATTCTATTATTGGGAAGACACCTATGGAGAAATTGAAAGCATCTATAGACAAATTGAAGGCATCTTACACTAATGCTATCTACAAGAGCAAGCCAGAAGTTTCACCCTTCTTACTCACTATCAAGGCATTAAGTAAGCATATTCATAATTTTTTATTTGATTCCAGAGTATCTAAAACTATCATGCTCACATCCATATGTTAAAATCTTGGTTTGATGCCAAGCCCTTCAAAGAGGATAGTTTCACAATTGAATAAGATAGTAGTCCCTATAGTTGGTGACTAAGGGGCATGCATATCCAAGTATCCTCTGAACCACATGTTTATATGACCATTGATATCTTGGTCGTGGACATACCTAAATTCTATATTTTGGTACTGAGTAGATACTAGTCCAAAACACTCAATGGATATCTCTCTATAAACTTTTCTCATATATGGCTACCATGGAGAGGAGTTGTAAATCAAATCAAAATTGACATAGAACTGAGAATGAAGTATCCCATTATAGAATACAATGTTAATAATGAGGAGGTAAAGTATGAGTCTCCTAGCCTTAGTATTTATACACTTTACTACTCAAAATCAATTATAAAATCTAGAACCTGAATGCTTCACATAATTATGGACTTTACAATTTGATGGTGCTAAATCCAAGCAAGGATCAGGCATGGGAATTGAGTTTATTGATCCACAAGGTAAAATATTATTGGTAGAATATAGGTTGAAATTTCCATGCACTAACAACAAAGCTAAGCATGAGGCTCTAATTATAGGATTATAGTTTGCACTTATGAATAATGTAAAATAAATACAAGTATTTGGAAACTCAGAGCTGGTGGTCAATCAAGTCAAAAATAAATACCAATGCAAGTTGTCTTATCTAAAGAGACACATCCATAGATCATGGAACCTAATTGAAATCTTTAAATATTTCAACATAGTATCACTTCCTAAAGATCAAATGCAAGTGGTTGATTCACTAGTTGATACTACTGATAATCTAGAGCCACTACAAGAATCTAAGGTAAAAAAAAGTCCTCAATTGAATTAGTACCATGTCCTTCTATTCTAGATAATGTAGAAATTTCTAGGTTTTTGATGATGACTAGAAAACTATCTAGTTTTAAAATAATTCATGGGAATTCAAGTCTTAAATCATCAATGATAAAGAAATTAATCACATCTATCAATACAAAATAGACAAAGAAGGCATTCTCTAGCTCAAAGAGAATCAAATTCTAGTTGGGTTGGTATCTTTGGAAAGACCATTTGACATAGGCCCTTAAGCTCAACAACTTAGGTAGCCTAAAGTAAATGAATCAAACTTTAGAAGATAAAATATAGGAGATGAGCATAGTACACACTATGTTAATATTGGTCTTAGCTATACCCCAAAAGAGAGATAATGAGTGAAGGATCTAATCACTTGATATAGGGATGTCATTTCTTGGATTTATGAAGAATTGAAAGTATATGAACCATAGGTCATTACTCATACCATTACCTTTAAGCTATATCATAATACATTTAGATAAAGGAAAATACCAGTCAATCTTATCCTCGAGCCTCTCATCTAGAGCGAAGAGGAGAAACTATTGAGTGCAAAAATTGTTTTCTCATAAGACATTCTACTTGGGTGGCCAATTTGGTCCTAGTAATAAATAAGAATGATGAGATAATATTATGTGTCAATTTTAGGAATTTTAATAAGGCTTATGAAAATGACAATTATCTTATACCTTCTCTAGATGAGGTGATATAGATAGTAAGTGAATATAAAATGATTTCCTTCCTAGATGAATTTTTAAGCTATAATCAAGTATTGGTACAATATGAGGATAGAATAAAGATAATGTTCACTATGAAGTGGGGAAATTATACATATAAGAGGATGATATTTGGACTAATAAATGTAGGAGTGACCTTTTAATGTTCCATATATCATGCTTCAAAGTACTGATAGTAAAATGCATAATCATTTACGTGGATAATCTTATGGTATTTCCAAAGAATCAAAATGATCACATGAGTCACTTACAATACATATTTGAGAGATGAAAAAGGTTTGGTATTTCATTAAATATAAATAAGATCATATTTTTAGTGACTAAAGGTAATATTTTTGGGCACATTATCACCAAGGATGTGATCACCATTGATCTAGATAGAATTTAGGTGATTTCAAAAAATCAATAACCAAACAGTGAGAAGGAGCTTAAATCATTCTTTAGAAAGATTAACTTTGTAAGGAATTTCATATTAGGATTTTCATAAATCATTATACCTTTGAATTTCATGCTCAATAAGGATGCCAAAATAGAATGGATGTCTGAAGTCCAAAATTCCTTCTAGGACATTAAAGATGCAATATCATAGGCTCCAATATTGATCAATCCAAATTTTAATAAAGATTTATACTTATATTCATTTAATTTAGATAATATTATTACATATATCATCACATAGAATAAGGATGAAATTGATCATTTGATTGCATTTATGAGCACAAATCTGAAGGATGTAGAGCTTATATATTCTATGATTGATAAACATATTTTTGCCCTTGTCAAGGTAGTAAAGAAATGTTGGTATTACATCTTAAGGAATAAAACCATCACCATTGTACCTAATCCTATGGTCAAGCTCATGTTATCATAGTATGATATAGAATAATTTTTCAGCACATGAATGGCCAAAATTTAAGAATTTGAATAGAGATCAAGTTGACAAAGATCATTTGGGGCTAAGGCATTGTTCAGTGCATGACTGAACCAAATCCATGCATCATAATTGAAGAGGTATGTGAAGATCAAGTATCTAATGAAGAGTCTTATAATAGTATAATATAGTATCTAATTATAAGATCTTGTTCTTTAGAGCTCAATAGAGAGATAAAATGAGCTTTAAGTCTCAAATTTGCTTATTACATGATTAAGAAAGGAGTCCTCTATAGAAAAACTATGAAGTCATTTACCTTAGGTGTGTATCTATGGATGAAGCCAGATGATCTTATAGAATTTTCATTAGAATATAGGTAGTGGTCATCCTTATAGAAATACCACAACCCATAAGATCCTAAGAATGGATTACTATTGGCCAAAAAATTTCAAAGATGCTCATACTCACATCAAAACATGCGATGAACGCCAAGATTTATCTAAGAGGGAGGTACATGCATCAATGTATTTATAACTAGTTGTTGAAGGAAGGCCATTTGAGGCCATTTGCCTAGTGGGGTTTAAACTTCATTGGTGTCAATAACCCAAATTCCTTAGTAGGACATAAGTTTTTGCTTACTGTTATAGACTATTGTACTAGATATATCGAAGCCATAACCATAAAGAACTGTAGATCACAAGACGTGACCCACTTCTTGGAATAACACATAATAACCAAATTTGTCACACCCATTTCTTTAGTTTGTGATAATGGACTAGGATTCATATCAATATAATTTATTGAGTGGGTAAATGATAACCAAATTATTATCAGGTTAGCTTCTAACTATTAACCCATAGAAATGGACTGCCAGAGTCAATGAACAAAAATATGATCGATGTAATTAAGAAATAAGTAATTGATAAGCCTAGGGATTGGTATAATTTATTTGAGTGTGCTCTTTTGGTAGACTATACTAGATACAAGTAATCCCTTAAAGCATTACCTTACCTATTCGTGTATGGATGAAAATAAATATTCCTTATCATGTTGAAGCTAACCACTTATCAATTTTTATAGGGCTACATGAAACCAAGTGATAAAGTATAATCAAGACTATTGGACATAATATAAATGGAATATTCAAGGAATGAGACCTTATGAACATTTAAAAAACACTAGGATGTGGTCAAGAGGTGGTTTGATAAGAGAGCTACTAGGATTTAAGATTTTAGATCTAGTGCTACTTTGAGATAAATCCCATGAGAAAAAAGGACAACATGATAAGTTTTCCCCATTATGGATTGGACCATATCAGATTTTGGAGATCATGCATAATAATGCATTTTGTCTAAAGGATATGTAGGGTAATGAGTTCACATATCTAGTCAATAAATAGTTCCTGAAGCAATACTTTATGGTTGTACCATTTAAAGGAACCCCAAACTGATGAAGTGAATGAATGTAGCTATAGGATTAGATTAAATTTCTTGCTTTCTTATATTAGTTCCTTGCTTTCATAGATTAGATTTCTTACCTTTTTAGAATAGTTTCCTTCTTTCCAGATTAATCTTTACTTCTTTGAGTATTTTTTTATAGATTAGATTTCATGATTTCTAGATTAGATTTCATTACTTTTTTAGTTAAGTTCCTTGCTTTCTTAGATTAGTTTTTTTTAATGCTTTCTCTGTAAATTTGAATTGTGTTTTCTTTAACCAAAACCAAACTAAAACATGAAACAAATGAGTTTAGGACTTGTAGAAAAGGGGAAAATGAAAATATTGACACTTTGGGACTAGTTTATAGATTAGGTGTATTTATGTATTTTTAAATATTTAGGATGAAGGTAGGTAATCATAAATCATTCTAGATGGTGTCACAATTGAATAATTTTACCAAGCATATGAAATTTGCTCTTAGATTAATTCATACAAAATTAGAAAGTTTTCTTGTTTTATTAGATCAAATGCACTTATCACATTAAATACTTATTGAAAATGATAATTTTGGGTCTAGATTGGTTGGTAGGGATGTTATACCAATGATTTGTTTTATAATTATACTCACTCACTGGGGTTCCAACTCTTTTCTTTTCCATTTAAGAACAAAATAAAAAAGAAGAAGGAAGAATGAATGAGTTCAAAAGAGAAAAAAAATCCAAAGAAAATTAAAAGGCTCACATGATGAAACAAGGCAAATGTACTATGCATCATGATTAAAAGAAGATAATGGAAAGATAAGAGAAGAAGTCTAAGGTATCTATATTGGTTTTATGAATGTCTAACTAGCAATAAAGCAATGCCTAAGCTTCACTTTTTTTAATGTGCTTTGAGAAACATTGGAAAGAAACCTATAGCTTTATCAAGCCTTTAAAAAATCATCACAGTAGGGGTTAAATGAACTACACATTTTGACACACACATATCCAAGAATTAGAAGGTAAGTATGTTGTGTGAGTGAACTTAGGAATCTCTTCCATGTTTATGATATAAGTATTCTTCTATGACATACTTCATGATTGATTTAAGATTACAAACCAAAGTTTTATGTTCTTGAATACTCAAGAGTATTCCCCCTATAAGTCACCATTTGTTTTACTCAACATCCCCCTTATTTCCATAGGAAATGGGGACCCACCTTTTTTTGGATTATAATCTTTAAGCCCCTCTTCTATGTGTTTTTAATAAAATTTTGGGAAAATACTGACTATTATATTTTCATACTTTGGCAAGATGGCATTGGTATTATGTTTTCATAGACTATATTTATATTTTTTTGGGACTTATTCTATCGAAAGTAATTCATTTCATTCTTTTGTCTAACTTATATTTATTGGATTTATCTTTATCAGACATTTTTATTAAATCATTTGGTCTTTGTCAAGATTTTTATTTGGTTTTTTTGTCATGGAATTATGTTTGTTAGGGACATTGTTGTAGACATTTTTTTTGAGAAAATTCCCCCAACAAAATTGGGTATGTGGGATTTTTTCGAAAAAGATTTTGCTCGATGAAATAAATATACCCTTACACCTTTTTGGAATGACCCTTTGTGTTTTTTTTCAAGGCAATTTTACCTTATGAAGTAGATCCTTTAAGATTTTTATCATGGGAACTTTTCCCTATAAAGTAAACCCTTTACACAATTTTACCCAATATTGTTTTGCACAATAATCTTGCCAATACAATTTTATTGAAATAGACCCCTAGGACACATACCCTTTAGAATTTTTGAACATACCCTTTGAATTTTTAACCACAATAATTTTTTCCAACAAAATAGACTCTTTAAGATAATTGCTTTAAACATTTTATCTGAAATAATTTACATGATGATATACATCCCCTAAATAGAAAGGCTACAATAATTTCCCCAAAAAAATACCACATGAATTTCCCTAAATGCCTTACTACTAAAAATCTATAGGAATGACAAGTGGAAACATCTTGAGAGACCAAACGGTAGATAAAAAACCCATGGGAAGAAGTAGAGTCAAGAAGTCAAGAGCTCAAAATCCATGTAGGGCTACCAAGTGGCACCCTTGAGTTCAAGCACTTTATTTTATATATGAATATACTAAGTCACTTTACATTTATGTTTGTAAGAGAAAATATGTTAAGGACAAGTGTCAAGATCATAGGGAGTTAAATCTATTTGATGGTCATTTTGATGTCTTTAACATTCATGTAAACATCAAAATTAAGCTTAGAGATAAAAGGTTTGGGTTTAAATTCTGATGGTCACATGGACATCATTGATGGATATGAGGATATGTTTGACAATCACATTAATGTCAAATTTAGGCTAAAAAATAAAATACATGCTTTTAAATTATGATGATCACATGGAAGTCATTGACAGTTACAAGGACATCTTTAATGGTCATACAAACATCAAATTTAGGGTCAACAAGAAAATGATAAGGGATTAAATTTTGATGGTCATATGGATGTCATAGAAAATTATGAGGACATATTTTAATGGTAACATTAATTTAAAATTAAATATTTAAATCAAAGTAATGATGACATGACAAGTGTCAAGCTCTCAAGAGTCAATGAGTCAAAATACTAAGATTTACAAATTGTGTTAACTTGAGCATAGATGATCGATGGTGCAAGAACAATGTGGAACATTTGAAGGTCTTATAACTAGTGAAAGACTACCACTTGGCATAAAAAAACATTTGATCTATGAATTTAAATAGCATAGAGGCCCCATGGATCTTCCAAGTGGCATGTTCATGTTCCATCATGAATAAGATCAAATGGTACAAGTCACCAATAGACTTTTTAAGGATGTAGACTCAACCAGGTTTTGACATGTGTCTTGGGATAATATTAACATTTTGAAAGATATAAAATAGAATGACATGGGTAGAGTATGTATATGTTTTTAAAACTTGAGCTATATTTATTGATAACCATTGGGTTCCACAGTTAAGCTAGATCAGGAATATGAACATGCATGTGAATACAAAAGTAAAGATCGGGTGACAGAACATAAGAAGGTTGAAATTACATGGTATCTCAAAGTTAAATAAGTATAGCACTATCAAATATTTCAAGATAAGGACCATATAAATCATTCCAAAGGGATATTTTATAAAGGCACGGGTGACATCTAATGCACAATTCGATTAGATTGGTCATAGCTAATAATAGTGTCACTAGTTCTATAACATTGGTAAAGTAGTACTTGTCTTAGATATGTGTCTGAGATCCATTTGAAAGTGACTAATTTGAATGATAAATAGGTTATTCTCACAAACTATAAAAGGATGTATTGTCATAGAATTTGAGCTATAATTATAAAAAATTTCCTTTATATTTGTACACATGCACATGTTGCATAGCTTTTGTAAAGGCTATTTTAAACTAATAACTACAATTGGACCCTTATACATTTTTAAACCATAGTTAGAACTTAGGTTTTGAATATCACATGTAATAAAATTTCATGATCTTGGAGGATGAGGTGACATCTTCCCCAAGTATATATAAATAATTTTAATCTAACTTAGATTTTGGTTAGGGAATTTTTGAATACTTGAACAACATTAATTTTTATCATCAGTGAATGTGTTTGTGTATTTTATTTCCAATTTATATGTAATTAGTTGTTACTTTATTTTGTTGCGTGTTTCAATAATCTCTAGTGTGTAGTAGTTGAAAATATATTCTTGATTATTTTGATTGATGTACTGATATGTAGATGTGCAACAACTATTAAGAGTTTGGTAAAATATTTGGTTAAGATAATCACGTATTTGATTCATAATTCTAAATGTCTAATACTATTTTCTTTGATTTAGTTTTATATGCGTGTGCCAAATCTACCTCAGATAGTTCACTAACCCAAACCATAATCTCTTGAGTAAGAGTGTGAATAGCTACCATAAAAAGAGAAACCTTTGTTTGAGGCTTTTGAATTTATTACATCATTATCTCGTTAGACTTCTTAACTATTTCTACTTGTGTGTGTAATTTCTACTATCAATAGGCATAGGTTCTAAGAGCACATGTCTATTTAGAGACCAACCATGGAAGTAGTTCCTAAAAACCATAGAGCCTTATTTTATTCCTTACCCTTTCCTCCTTTTTTGTGTTTATTTTGAGACATACCCATTTTATATTAGCAACTAACCACCCATCCAACTCACATAGAGATTCACTACCTTTTAGGGACTACACCTCTATCCAAAAACCCTTATCAACAACCTGCATGCCCTACTAGTTATTCCATCAATAGGTTATCAAAGATCACATACTTACAATTCATGCCCTAGAGTGGAGTTTACCTCCATTGAGATAATAAAACATTAAACAATACCTCATTATATTTGGTGTACATAAAACACACATAAATAATGATGATCCTTTCTCCACTCGCTTATGCATTATTCCCATCTCTCTCTCCCTTTCTACTATATATAGAGGATTTTGATCCAAAAATGTATCTCTATGATCCCTCTCTTGGGCATGACTAAACTCTAACAATATGGAGCTTATAAATTCTTGAGATGAATACAATAATATTTTTAATATCATTATTCTAGTATAGTGTGTAAATATCAGTTTGATTTACATATATGGTAGAAGTCTCTCCCTTGTTAAGTACTAATTTCACCTAGTTACTAGTTAATATTGTTATGTAGGTTATGTTTAGTGTTCTATATCTTTTGATTAAAGCCTACATGTGGATACTTTGACTATTTAGTGTCTTACATTAGACCTCTCCATCACTTCCCTCAAATTTTGATCATTTGGTGAACTTATACATGAAATACTAATGTATGAAAAATATTTAGAATCTTAGATATTTTATTTCACTCATTTCACTAGTATTTTAAGAGTCAAATAGAGTGGATTAACCATCATTTATGTGCACCACCATTGTTAGCTTAGTTTTCCCTTTCAATTTATCTATCTCTCCCTTTTCCCTGGTCATTAGTAGGTTTAGTAGTGGAAATGAGTTAAATGATGCATTAGAGGAGATATCCTCATTAAAAATCCTAGAGGTCTAACCTTGTTATAGTATACCCATATCTAGGGTTAGTCTCATGTTGAGCTAGATTTGGAAGTAGGAATTGAACACATTTACATCTAGCTAGGGTGAAATCTAGACCTCTAATAGGTAGGTTGATTGGAATTGTTAGGTAATGGTCCTGGTCTATTGACATTTGGTCTAGGATTAATGGTAATGGTGGATATATACCCACATGTAATACGATGCATAACTTTACTATAGTCATGTGCAATTACATGGTAAGTATGTTGTTTATTGCAGTCAATTTGGCCTTAGTTCCTTCTATTTGGTTGATGTTATTGTTGTTATGGTCTTCATTTTTTATAGCATTGATTTGCATTATTTGATGTAGAAAAGGACTTTAGTAGATACACAAGTTTTGATTTGAAGTATATTCTCTATTATCCAACTAGATTTCTCCATTTTCCAACATATTATCAATAAGGTGATTCAACTACACATAATGGCATATGGAATGTCCATGAATATGATAATATTCACATAACTCATTCTATTTGTATAATATAGTATGGTATACCCTCAAGATAGTATTTTTGAATTGGCTAACTAATCAGATTGACAGTGGCTAGTTTGTAAAACACTATTTCAATGGGATCACCAAAATTGATGAATACTCTAGGATTGGGTCTTCTTCTTAGAGGAGGGGTTTGCAAAGGTGGTAGTTGTAGCTTTTAAGGAGTTAGTCTAGGTTGAGGCATAAGATACACTTTTTTTATAGGTTGTTGATGTAGAATAAGTTGCATTTATGACATAGGCTTAATAGATGGTGTTTGCACCATTTAGACATGGTACGACTCAATTAATCCATTAAAAATAATTTTATTATTATGGTTATATGGTTTGGATTTTTCATAGTTATTATATTGAGCTAGTGCAAAAACTTACACTTGTATTGGGCTAGGGTTCTAACTCGGGCCTAAATTTTAGTTATGGCTATGATTCTCATTTGAGGAAGTTAACTTGATAATCCATTTGTTCATAAGGGTATTTTAAATCTTTAATCCTTTGTCAATAATCTCCTTGAATGTGTGTTCACACTGAAGCTCCAAATGTTAAGATATCTTACTATGTAAATTTTTGGTAAACACAATGGCCAATTATTTATTTGGTAAATTATATGTGAAGTGACTATCAAGCACTCTCCATATCTTTAATTATCTTTAAAATATTTCACCAAATTTATGATTGGCCTAACTCAAATCTACTAATGAAATATCATGCTTGGTATTATAAGAGAAATGATGCACAAATTTATTCTAGATCATCAAAGTCATATAATGATTTTTTTGACGACTTGAGAAACCACTCCAAAGCATGTCTAGCTATAATTTGACTAAACAAAAGGAGTAGGTATATGTCACTATAGGCCATTGGTTGGTAAGCAATAAATAAAACTATTACATTCACCTTAGGGTCTCTTTTACCCTTATACTTGTCAAATTTTGGTGGTTCATAACTTGTAGGAAATGGTATATAGTATGAACACATGCCATCCAATTTGAATTTCTTGGTTTGTTTTCCTATTTTAATGGTTACAATTACATCCTTCATATGTTTCAATTCTTGGGCCAAAAAACTTGATGGCTAATTTAGTTATGGTTTTGGCTAGGTGATCAAGGTGGATTACCTTGACCAGTGTACAATTGAGGAATAGAGTGTTTTGGAATGTTTATTTCATGGGTGAATTAACCAATAATATGCATCTATAGATTGGGTGACAATTATTGATATTACATACATTATTAGTAAGTATTTTAGTTAAAATTTTGTATATAACCTTGGGTCTAAGGGAATTAGGGTTGTGATAAAAGAATATGGATTTGTGGAATATATTATGCCTACTAAGGTTGAGAAGGGATTTGCCACTTACTAGTCAATCCTGGCTAAATAAAGGGGACTTATTATTGACCAAGACCTTATCTTTATATCTATGGCACTTGTTGAATAAAAAGTAATGGTAGTGAAAATGTACCTCAATTATTGCATTCCTACCCCTTACTATTATGAACCACTAATGATATTGATAAGAGGTACTTATTGCAGATTATTTGTTGTCATATTTAGCTCACCTTGGTTGGGATTGGAAGATACTTGTATGTTATCCATTATATTTGACACATTATCTTGAGTAGAGGCCATAGTCACTTCCTCAATGAATGGGGCATTAAACATGTCCCCTACCAAATTACTTTTGTCAAATGCATCCACACCTAAATTATCTTGACCTATAAAATCAGCTGACACTCCCATTGATGAAGTTAATTCTATAAGTGGAGAATTCAATATGGCCATGGCATTAAAATTTCAAGCTAGGTTAAGATAGGTCTGATATGCTTTTTTCATTTGTGAAAATTGGTCCTCCATGGTGCCTTTTCCTTTTTTAAGAATATTTAGGTCTTGGTTTATCATTGACATGAGTGTTTGAAGGTAACTAGTAAAGGCATGTTCAATAGATTAGGTGTAAGTACATTTCTCAACACTCTGAATAGACTAGGTAGGTTTTTATGGGGAAAGTCTTCTAAAAACCTGGCCCCTACCTCTATGGATATAACTCATCCTTTTTTTAATAAAGTGATGATTTAATAAGTATGGGTCATAAGTCGATGGCATGGTAATGTATTATGGTTATTATTCAACTTGTTTGGTAATAAATGACATGTTAATAACATATTATGTTATTTATTCTTGGTCTTGACTTGGATAAGGAGGTGTGTTAACTAGGTAGTGTTCTAATGGATCTTGAATTTGTTCCAAATATTGAATAGTGTAATGAGGGTAGGGATTCATCTCAAAAAATGCATCATATCCATATGGTTATTGAACAAAAGTATCATTCATGACCATGTTATTGTAATCTAGATTGTACATGGTTCCACTACAAGTGTAGTAAGGCATATCCAAATATACTACTAATGTATCATGAATAAAAATTTATATAATTATAAAAAATATTAAAACATGTTCTAAATAAAAATAGTCCAAACTTAGTATGTCTATAAACTTGGTCTAAAAGGAAAACTTGGTATCAACTTGGCCTAGGAGTAGATTTGTTTTCCAAAACTTTGCAATAATAAAAGTGGTCTATAATGTCATCAAGGTCTAATGTATCACAAAAATATGATAAATTTTGAAATGAAAATCCAAGTGTTGATCTTGGAATATCATTTCAACCAAATCTAATCTATGTCTAAAAAAAGAAAACATTACTAGGTCTTTGGGAACAAGGTATAAATCTAGGCTCAAAATGGCATGAACAAAACCTAAAAACTAAGGAAAATGCTAGGTATTTAGAAATAAGGTACAAATCTAGACTTGAAAACAAACTAGGTTTTAAAATGAAAGGTAAATGCTAGGTATTTGAAAATAAGGCACTAATCTAGATTTGAAAATAAACTAAGTTTCGAAACAAAAGTTAAATACTAGGTCTTTGGAAACAAGGCACAAAGTTATACTTGAAAAAAAACTTGGTCAAGGTAAAAATGACAAGGTAATTAATATAATAATTATAAATTCTTAAAATCAAACTAGGCACATGGATTCAAACACAAATTTTACCATTGGTAAAAGACATTGGACCTTAGGCACATGCCTAAAACTAATTGGGAAAATCAATCTCAAGTAAAAATAAGCATGAGGATTAAAACATTCAAGTCCATATGATAAACAAGACTCAAATGTAAAATAATCATGCTTAAGGTTGTACTTGAAAGGATAGTTTTGACCTTAGTTATAAGCAAAAAAATAGATGTCAGGCACATGTAAAAGAGACCACTTCCTAAATCTAAGAAAAAAATATCTTCAAAGAAAATAAGGAATTAGCCCAAGTTTCACAATTAAAAATTAGAAGGAAAAAATCTAATATGAAAGTAAGTGAGGCATAAGAATAAACCACTAAACATTTGAATCTAAACTTCACAAGACCAATTTTAAACTTGGTTTAGAAGACTTGGTTTCTCAAATGGATAACATAATATATGAAAATGGATGGGATAATGATAAAAATTATAGACCAAAGGCATACATGGTTTCAAACTTAGTTTGACATAAGGTAAAGTTTTTGAAACAATAATAGTAGTTTAATGATGTTATCTCACTCAAAAGGTATGATAATGGTTTTTATTTCAAAACTCTAAGATGAAAACTTAGGATGAAATGGGTAGGTTAACGATGCCTTTTTCAAATAAGTGACACACACACAATCATGTTTTGAAAATGTTTTTATGGCAAAGTGTGGTATCAAATGGGTAGAATAACACCTCTTAGGATAAAGGGGTGTACAAACATGTGATTGACTCATGTCTTACTTTGACATGTTTTTGACAAAAAAAATAGTCTTAGACTCAAAATAATGCAAGTAAAATAAATAGACACAAAAACAACTAAGTGTATTATCCTATCCGTACAAATTGACAAGGTTGCTTCATATTGTTGAATTTCATTGTTACACTCCTTGAGAGGAAATAATTTATTAATCTAATAAATTTAGATGCACATTAAAAGTATGGTTTTTTATTTCCCCTATTCTTTGAAGAATTCATATGGTGACATATAAATTTGGGATATTCTCCTTGCATTAACAATATTTATATGACAAGTGGGGTTAATCTAAAAATTATAAGTTTCACACATTCTATATGGTCCCAAGTGTGGTTAACACTAGAGAAGCAATCACACCAATTGAGTTCATACTAGATACCTTACTATATAAGGGTTTATTCTTTTACATAGTGACTTCATTCATGTACTTCTTATTATATTTTGATTTTTAGCTATACTTAATTCAAGTTTTCATTATGATCAAAGAAGTTAGATGCTCAACCCCTTGACAATCATAGTATCACATGACCTAATTTATATACCCCATTATGGAGTGGGGTTGAAACAATGTTGGGAGATGAAATCCCAGGTCAATGATTCCCTAAAGAACTTATGGGGAGGTGATGAAATATTACATATAAGCCTAGTGTATAAAATAAATAAATGAAACTAGGACTTTAAGGGTCATTTTTTTAATCATCCAAGTTATTCAAAGTTAGGGAAAGCATAAACAATGTTCCTTCTAGTCTTGGACTAAGTGAAAAGGAAATGAATTAAATGCTTTTGGTCACCTAAGTTCCCTAAAGGGGATGAGGGGGGAGCATACAAGTAAAGTTTAGTTTTCAATAAAACAAAACAAACAACAAACCATAAACAAAAATAAAATCTCTTAAGATCACATAGTATAGGATTTATGTTCTTTTTAAAAATACTAAGCAAAATGTGAAGTGAAATTTAGCCCCTTGGTTTTGTTGTTGATATTTTCATGTTTTGAAAAATAAAATAAAAGTTATTGGATGAGTTTTATGTACCAATTATAAGTGTGAATTTGAAATTTTGAAGTGTTTAAAATATCATTTATTGGTCTCAGGTCCTAAAAAAATCGTTAGGGGGTTTTCTTGTTTTTATGCAAAAGAGTTAATCATCAAGTAAACTTAAATTTTGAGCTCTTAGGTTTTATTTTTTTTACACAGTACAATACCACCTATTACAATGCAAAACTAGATATCTACAAAACCACATCTATCATTTCAAAACTACAATTTACAAAGAAAAATATACTCTATTAACATAAAACCACACTTTATCAATGAAAAACTAAATTTTGTGAGTACAAAACTAAACTTACCATATAAAACTACATCTATTAGTGAAAACCCACATTTAAAAGGTGCAATACTGACTATGACATAAAACACTAACTTTTACAAGCAAGTTCAATACTGAGTTTTATGAGTCCAAAACCACACTTCCCAATTACAAATTCACATCTTGTAGGAAAAATTAATCTAACCACACAAAAATGCACTTTACCAATGCAAAAACCAACTATAGTAAGTAATACTGACTACTTCGAATGTACTACTAATTTTACAGGGTGAAATACCAACTTTTACATACAAAACCAACTCTTTAAAAATTGACTCTTATAGTGAAATATCACATTTCACAATTGTGAAATCATATCTCTGTGTCTCAGCTAATAACTTCACCTTTTTGGCAATGAAATCAAAAAATTATCATGAAAAAATGTTAGAAAAAGATTCTAAGAGGCTATATGAAGATCTTTGTGGGGTTTAGGTCCCACTATTCATGTCATTATATGATCAATAAGAATCCAAGATGGGGGATTATTATTGTGTGAGTATGAAATAAATCAAATAAAACACACTAATAAAAGCTTACACCTCTAGCCTAAACACTGAAAGAGCTAGTGAACAATACAAGTAAGTAACAAATGAAAGCAAAAAAAGTAATTTTACCTTCCATGAGAGTAAATTTTTTATGTTGGAAATGAATTTATGTACTCAATTGTGTGATAAAAAATTATTCGGTAATGTATCTCCTTGCACCACTACTCTTTGTCACCTTGCTAATATTGGGTTTGGTTTTGGCTTTGGCTTGGCTTGGCTTAGAAAATTATCATGTTAACACTATAATAATGGAATATTTTCATGTATTTTTTTATGATAAATTTATACCAAGATAACTTATTAAACAATGGGTGAGGCCTTGTATTCATATCCTTCCAAACTAACTCTAACCCAAATTTAGTTAGGTTAGAATTAACTATGGTTGAGTTTGAACTAAGCCTAGTTAATTTAAGGAGGGGACATGTTATTAATATTTGGGATAGAGATCCCATTTATTAGGAATGTATATCTATTTTTTAATTTAAGGCATTTAAGATATATTTTAGTTTTTTAACTCCAAGGATGATGACATCATCATGACCTTAGTTTTATTAGAATTTCCTTTTTGCAAAAAAATATTTTCACTAATTTCACATGGAAAGTAAAATTAAGCATTTAATTTAGTTCGATTAGTTAATTAATTTTGCTCATTATTCTGACACTTTAGTAATTGTTTAAGTGCCTTGCTTAATGGTTCCAAAGGCCAAATTATCACATTACTAGGTTGCTAGTTGATTGGAGATGAATTCGTGAGAGGTTACTATTGTATATAGGATAATACCCCAAATAGGGATGTCTCAACATGATTATAAGAACTAATGTATAATGTGAAGATGAAATTGGGACATTTAGTGGTTCTTAGGCTTAATTCACATTGTTAGGTAGAAATCAATTTGAATTTTGGTTGGAAGTCAATTGTGGTGAGAATGGGGTGTCTATAATTTTTTAAAAATAGTTAAAAAGTGATTAGTTAGATTTATGAATCATGTTGATTGATGGTCATATTCAATTATTTGATTTCATATGTTGTTATACTTTTCTATTCTACATCATTTTATTTTTGTACATATATGTATGTTTGAAATAAAAGAGTTATAATGTTTGATTTACTTCTATTATGCATAATATAGTGGTATTTATGTTGCTTATTTTAGGTTTCAAATGAATTAATGGAATAAATAAAAAAATTATTGATGTTGATATATGGAATATCTTACCCTCATCAAGTACCACATAGTGGTAAAATCATAGGGGAGAATGTGATAAATAGTAGTATATATAGAAAAAAAAGGATAAACAACCAAAACTTCACACACATGCATAGTAGAATCCCTTGGATATATGCATTTATTATTTTATGCTTCTCTTAGATAGTCAGTGTGTTTATTGCATCAATACTTGCTGATATATGGTATACTTCTATTCATTTAAATTTTCTTACTAAAATCCATCTTGCTTGGAAATTGATTTGCCTATTTTCATTAATTGTTGAGTTAAGTATCAGTTGGTCATATGTATTTAATCCTTTTTGATAGTGTTTATAATAACTAAGAGTTAAAAATCATTATGTTTTTTTTTTAAAATTTATTTACTAAATGTTTCTTACATAACTAATAGTGATTAACCATTATAATTTTATTTATGAGGAAAAACCAATAAATATGGACTCTTGTTTAAAGTGAGTTATCACACAATCAAATATTTGATTAACATAGGAAGACTTGGTTTAGGGGTTTGGGGGACATTTCACAACTAGGGGAACATTATACTTCATGTAAACTACACCTAATTATGAATTTTGATTTAGAAATGATTAAAGGTTATGATTATGTTTGAAACTAAAGTTATTTAAAAAGTTTATATTATTTTTGGCCAAAACACTCAAATGATTTTTTAGGGTTTCATTTGATTTTGGTGGCTCAAATAGTTACTTTTGATTTTTAAGGAGCAATAAAGAATGAACTTCAAGTTAAATATGAAAATTTTAAGGAAAATTTCATAAAATGAAGTGAAGATCAATGAGGATTAACAACAATAAGCTAAACCTAAGAATAAGGTTGGAAATTCACATTTTTATACAATTTTTAAGAGTCTAATTGAACTTTAAACAACTTTTATAGAATGGGGTTTACAAGGAAATTTTGTGTATGGATAAGAAGGGGATGGAAATAAGTAATAATAGCACACAAAATGGGGAAAATGGAAGAGAAGTGTGGAAGTGAAGAAAATTAAATTTTTTAAATTCCTTATTGTAAATTTACGTAAGTAATTTTATTTTATTATTTGTTTCATACAATGGATTTTTATTTGACATTTATTTTGAAATAGATTTATGTTATGGAATTTATAAAAAACCCTAGATAATATGAAATATCTATTAACATCTATGTTTTTAGATCTGGTTATAAATTGTTATGAGGTTTTATTTGTAATCAAATAGAGTTAATCTCATTTTCACTCAACTATGTGATAGGAGAAAACACCAATATTATGGGTTTCATTATTTTTTCTCACCTTGTCAAAATCAAATCATATTGTTATTTAGCTATAAATGAAGATCCTTAGGGTGTTAAAAAACCTAGAAAATATTTTGTGGTTTTATGAAGCTATAGGTGAATTTTAAAAACCCTTCTTGAAGTTTTTTATGGATAAAATAAGGTTTAGTGTAGACATATACATGTATTTAGATCACCAACAAGCCTTGAATTCATCTTTTACATCCTCTATTTCATAATGCGAAGAGTTATTCTTTTATTATATAAAAATATGGGTCTTATTGTGGATATGTAGGCGGTTAAATGAACACCTATAGACCTATAAGTTTATTTTTAAAACCATAATTTAATATGGTATTCAAACTTTGCTTATTGGTGGATAAAACCCCAAATTAAGGTAGTATGTAAACCTTGAATTTGGTTATATGAAATCCTCTTAATTTAAATAATATATAAGTCTTTATGTTTTTTTTAAAAATATTTTTTACGCATATATGCAAGTATTTTAATAAAAATCTATATGCATACACAAAGGCTTGTTGAAACTATTATACAAATGCTAATCACAAAATGTTTATTATTTGTGAAAGCCTTATGCAATATGGTTGTTGTAGATTGTATTTTGTTGTTAAAACCACATTATGTGTGATATTATAGACTATATTTGTTTTCAAAACCACATTATAACTTTATATTTATGGCCTAATTATTGGTTGAAACAAAAGATGATGTAGTATTTAAACATTGCATTTTGATTTATATAAACTACAATATGTTTTGGTATTTTAAACTTTGATAAGTTTTGATAAAAAAAATTATAGACATGTACGTAAGTTGAGGGCCTCTTAAATCCTTAAATTTAATCTTGGAAACATCTCAATTCACACTAGTATTATGTTTTATATCTTGTAAATAAATGAGTTTTTAACGTATACCTCTAGCATTTATACTAGCTTAATAAGACCTAAAATTCGATGTGATAATTATGTTTATTATTACCTTGTAAATAACATGTATGAGTATCATCATTATAGGTTAAAAATATGTTTCAACCAATAAAAATATAAGTTTATCAAGTTTATAAAGCAAATATAAATGACCACCACTTCTATGTTTACAGTTATGATTTGAGATGTGTGGTATACCCTATTATGATTTAGTAAGCATGACTTATTAAAAATTTATTAAACTATGTGAATAATGATAGGTACTCAAATTAGAATTGATACCAAGAAGGAGAGTAATTATTTCGGCCTTAAAATTTATAAATAAAGTCCTTTTAATATATGAATAATTATTTAAAGACCCCTATAATGTATAAGATGATGTAGTGACTTAGTTTTTAATGGATTGAAAATGGTACAATCATGTATAATAATTAATTTGTATTATGTAGTAAGATAGTATCAATTATATTATACTTGGGTTTGAATGTATTTGGTTTGAATATTTTCTATCATTATGGGAACTTAGAAATACATATACTCAAAATGTATGAATAATAATAATAATAATAATAATAATAATAATAATAATTATTATTATTATTATTATTATTATTATTATTAATAATAATAATCAAGTATGGAAATATAATCTTTCTAATTTTTAGAATATGTTATCATAATGATCATTTCATAGTAATTATGTAAGTTTGACATTGTGAGTTGAGTATAATTTTTGTACTAGTTATAGCTATGTATGATGTTCACACCTATAATTTTTTATTTTATGGTTATGTCAACATTAAATGGACTAGATATGTACGGTGTAATTATTTTTACCTCATGTTAAGGGATGGTGAGTAATAAGCATGAGCCATTTTTCAAACATCACTTGTCATTAATTAGTGTGAAGTATATATATATTTTTGCATTTAATAGATAGTATGGTTCTAGTGAACAAGAACCAACTTCATTTAAAGTATATAAATACAATTAAAAAATTTAAATAAATTAATTTTATATTTTTATACATTTTATGTTCACTTTATTATCTCATTTTCATGCAATAGTCATACAAACCATGGGATGCATACTATATCAGTATAGCATGGATTCCATGGTTTGTATGAATTTTTCATGTGATAGTGATAATTTACACACTATTATGGATTGGTTATTGATGTTTGCATCACCATTATTTTCCCCTTAATGAAGATAAGGACCACTCCCAATGGGGAGGTTTGTGAGGGACCATTAGTAAATGGATAGAGTAAAAGTGCTTAAATAATGCTCTCCCTCTCTATAAATACATACAAAACAATCTCGTTAATTACTAATGGATCTTGTATAAATGAATGAGATGTTATATGAATATTCATTATCATTATATTGAATAAAAAAGTATACCTATTGGTATTTATATATTTATTATTTGGTTTTTTTACACATTAGTGGATATAAAATTAAATTATTAATAATATGATGTATTTTTGATCTTGGTCATTTCAAAGTTCTTTATTGGTATATTGGATGTGCAATAATTTTTTATAGTTCATGCATGATATATACCTCTTTTGAGGTAGTAAATGAAATATTTTTCATGCTTAATCAATGTATTAATTAGCATTTATTATTTTTATACTCTTATTTTTATCAGATTACATCTAAGTATATATAGTATGTGAAATTAAACTCAATTATAGGATCATAATTTAAATGTTGTAATTAAATTTTAAAATAAAATTATAAATGTTTCTATGATTAACCTATAGTGGTTTTTAGTTTTGCATATGGATACATTATTATGTTTTTAATTACCATAGATGGATCAATGAAGGTATGTTATAATAATCCTAAGCAAAAAACTATGGATAATAATGTCAAACCTATCGATGAATTTTTTCTTTATCTCCTTGCATCATTGCATTTAATAATGATAATTGAGGATCAATTTATATTTCATGATTATACTGTATTGTTTATTCATTAAGCAATATGGATATATCTAAAATAAATTATATAGTAGGAATGGTAACATGCATATTATATGGAATATTAGAAACATTATTCTCACCAAAGTAAGCATGAATAAAAGTGGCTTGAGAAAACCTATTTTTATGATAGAAGGAATGGAGATCCTCAGATGCCCCCAAGTAATCTAGAAATGACTTGTCATTAAATAACTCATCTAATGTCTAAATATATTATGAAACACTCTCATTAATCAAATCATAATTGATAATTTGTAGATCAAAATTAGGGGGATGGACATTCATGCATTGTTAATTAAATTTTATAAAATAGGGTTTGGTATGATTTTTTTGTTTGGTAACCACAAATTTTAATGAAAAACCAAATCCTCATATATTTTTAATTATTTATTATGTAAATAGGTTGGGTTATATATTGGTCATTTTTACCTAATATTAACCTTTGTATCCATGTTTTAACAAATATCTAGATCCAAAATTAGAATTATGTGAATGTGGTATGTAAGTATTCATTGAATGGAGCATAAAAAAATGTTTGAATGTATTTGTATCCATTGGACATGTGTAAAAAAAACTTTATGGATGAATTTTAAATATGCATAAAAATTATATGGGACCACCTATACCTCATGTATCCAAGGATGTACAAAAATTATGTTGTCATATAAAGCATTTTCATAACTTGACATAGATTAGGTAAGGTGGGGTTCCCACAATAGTATGCAATGTAATTTGTCCCAAGAAATTTCATGAGATGTTATCAAATACCTTAATAATCATATTATATTATTCCAAATATTTGGCCTCAATACCAAGAAATTAAAGGAAATACATATTACAAATATTAAGTCATGAACCTTTATCCATATGTACCCTCTTAACTCTTTTATTTTGAACACATGCTTAAATTATAAGGGAAAACAATAAAAATTAATATGTTGATGTATTAAATATTATTTTTAAAAATAAATATTATGATCTATCAATTTGATATAATTTAACATAAAGGACACATATGGTGTCCCCACATGGCTTGACAACATTATCATGCATAACAATTTTAATAAAATATCTCTATATCAAAAAGACTTATGTAATAATGTGAAGAGTGAAATATTATCAAAGACCTCATTGGATTAATTTTCACTAGTATATGTTTATGATACTTGTATAATGCACTCCCATTGACACTTATTAGTAGTAGGTAATAGTTCATGATAAACATTATGGAAATGATGGGTATGAATAAATACACTTGTGTTAGATCTATCATGTTTTTTTACCCCATTTAATTATGGTTTTAATTAATGTATCACCATATGAAATACAAGAATCTTCTATTATCATGTTGCTTTTAATAAAAGAACATTAAAATATGTATGGAACTTTTTTAACATAAATTATTCCTATGAACTTTGAAATAAATATAAATTTTTAATATATTTTAACAATTCAAAATCATAAAAATTAGAAAACCCTAGGGTATACTAGGATTTAAATTATAAATACTCAAAGGTCAGGTTTACCAAACCCTTTTTTTAAAATAAATATTAATAATGAAAGAATATCCAAATCAAACAAGGATTAAGCTACTCTAAAAATTAGGCTAATTAGTTAATTTAGATTATATTGATATTCTAATATGAAATAATAAATATAAGCATATGCAAGATATTAAATTTTTAACATTTAATATTCTTATAATATCAATATGAAGGAGAAATTTACTTGGATTATAAATTAATACATAGGAGAATCTAGTTAATACAAGTGTGAAATTAGACTATATGATTATTTTTATCTAGTCATCAAATTCTAAAAATTGGTTTTTATTAGCATGGAAACTTGCATTGATGATAATATTTGTGACTAAAAACATATATCTTATATGGAATATTAACTCTTGATTGAATCTCCTACATGGACATTTATGGGATTTTAATGCCTTTCATATTGTGTTCAAATTGTACATAGTTTTTTATTATCAAAGTATAGCTCAAACCTTAGATCCTCCTATTAGATCTTGTCATCTTGAAAAAAATGGATTAGTGGGCTCAGGAAGTCCAATTGACCTCAAGGACTATTCATTCTATTAATGAAAGTTTCCTACATATCCAATACTTTGAAAAGGGCCTCAGACATATGTAGTTATCCCTTATGTGTTAGCTTATGTATGAATAATGGTATATAATTCTATATGTAAATGAGTGATATAGTTTGTAACTTGAAAAGTAATTCTCATGTGTTATTTTTGTAATGCTTCATATCTATAATATGACTACTCCTATGACTGATATAGAAATAATGAAGAATAGGGAAATATAAATAAGTTGTGTAACTAATTAAATGATCTTGAATAGGTGTTTGATTGGTATTTTATAGATGTGTAATGAGTTGGATTTAATTTGTATTTATACCACCTATTTTTAAAATTTCCTAACAAAAGGATTAATTAAACATAATAGGCTAATTTGTATATTTATAAATAATTTCAAATTTGATTGTATATAAGGCATGGTCACTTTCATTAGAGAATGGATAGTAGCATTGATGCTATTGTCCAAGTCTAAATGCAACTATCTATGAACATATAAGGTTACTAGACTCTATAACTAATAGATAAGGATATATATCATGTTTTAAGAATATTATGGGTTATAGGTGATTTTGATAATATAAATAATAGGGCCAGACTATAAGATAAGAATTTTGACCTAATGATATGGTAAATGCAAACTTATCAGTTGATAAGAAGGTCAAAAACTAAAAGGTAGAGCCTTCAGTTATAATTTTTAGGTGTACAAGACTATTTTAACATATAAATCTAGATTTAAGCATCTACAATATGCCACATTAATATAATATGCCTTTATATAAATTGATGGTGGAGACTAGTTTAATTTTTTCTATGATTAATTGTTATTATATCATTTCATATAGGATAATAATTTATTATTATTTTATTTTCACTTGCATCAGTGTGTGGCATTTCTTCATTAAGTGTATCAGTTTACACATATTTTTTGGCCCTTACCTTTTGTGTGACTTTATTTGCTTGATTTTTTATGGCATGACTCTTTATTTGTATGAAAATTTCCTTTTGGTGTGGCATTGGTAATTCATAATGTGCATTTATTTCTCATTATGTGTTTCCCTTTTCTTATGTGACATGGAGTGATATCATAAGTTTTTTTATTGTGTGAATCATGAGCATGACATTGTTGAAAAATGCTTCCAAAGACAGAATTAAACATTGAATAAAAATAAAGGAATAATCTTATATTGAAGTGAGTACAAACCAGAAATTTAAGGCAAATGTGACATGTGGGAAACTAAATGTATCATAGAAAAACCCCACACTAGTATTAAAATATTACAACAAGTATCTCTAATTACAATAATATGAATAAGTTATGATTAAAATGTCCTTAAAACAAGAGATAAATAAGAATTACAAATCAAGACTAAATCAACAAGAGTGTTATGAGAGTGTAGTCACTAGTGTTGAATAAAGGAAAATGAGAGCACTTTATAAATAGCTAAAAAAGAAAATGAGTTAAAAGTGAATGCTCTAAAATGTGTGCCATGTATCCTTAATCCTCTTATAAGTGGATAGGATGTGTGTGACATGTGAGGGGAGATAAGTTACATGAAAGTACCTCTAAATCTTACAAGTGGACTAGAGAGGTGAGTGACACCTCAAAAATTTATAATAAAATGCATTTATAAATACAATAAATGCACACACACATAAGACTTATTATAAACCTATAAACCTATGGGAAGGACACAAATTAAGGATAATTCTCCAACACTCCCCCTTAATCTTAAATTGAGGTTTCATAACTGACATTTTATTAAAAAAAATAAGATATTTGAAATTACATTATACTCCCCATTATTATAAACTTCCTTTAATAGGAATAATAAAATATTAGGGAAGAAAGCAGAGAAGGTGCTACCAAAATTTGAAAGGATGAAAGTGGTATCACAAATAATCTCCAAGAATCCTCTTCAAATAATGTGGTCAATCTACATTGGAACAAAGACCAATAATAAGGAGTAATGATCCATAAAACCTACAAGACAAAACAAGCTAATAAAAATCTTTCAATTGAAATAACAAATATGCCAAAAATATAATATACATACATAATAAAATAAAAATAGATGTAAAGGAAAATGGATCAAATAAAACTTCTATCATAAAATTAATAAACCTACAAGAAAAAAATTTAGTCAAAATAATCAAATCACATATCATGTGCAATAAAAAGAAATGAATGATATAAAAAAGATAATATCAAAATAGAGATAAAGAAGATGTGTCACTTGCAAAAGATATTCTATGAATCATTAGAAAAATTATCACAAGAAGACATATCAGAGTCTCAAGAAGATTCATTATATTTAAGAATATAAATAGTTTTACCCCTATAGGTAGGAGATAAACTCATTTTATGATAATACAAAGTATCATACATGGATTTTCCATAAGATTTTCATGGGTGTAATTTTTAATATTTAGATATACATTACCTGTAGTTTCCAAAATATGCATAAATATGAATAGTTTTAACCAAAACATGAGCATTTGAAGTAGTATAATCAAAACAAGATAGTCCTTCAATGAGGAGGATAATAAGATTTCAAATTTCCATTAGAATTATTTGAAACATTTTAGCCAGGACCTTTAGAATTTGCATTTGATTTAGGAAAAGTAGGTTCAATAATACCATCTTCAAACTTACTACGCACACCACATGAATGACCTATATTGTACATAATTTTAAGCTAGGGTTTGTAGAAGAAGTGTTCAAATAAGTTTTAAGTGTTGGATAAGCACAATGAGTTTTACCATTGTGAGAGCTAGTGTTATATTTAAAATATTAAACTTTAGCATTTAAAGTGTCAATAGGTGATTGCATATTTTACATTTTCTCAATAAAAGAAGCTCGTAAAGCATTTAAAATATCATTTTGACATGCAAGATGTTTCGTAAGAACAATAATTATATAATTTTTATTAAAAATAGGTTGCATTTTTTTGTAAAAAATGAGAAAATTGACCAATTTAAAAGTCATGAGAATAAAATATGTCAATTTAATTATAAATGAAAAAACATCAATTATTAAAAAATTAGATTCATCAAAGGAACATTTGAAAATAATCAATTTGACAAAGAAATCAAATCAATTAACCTATAAAATTAGATTCACACCAAAAAAATTGTTCCAAAAAACATTATTAACTTGAAACTAAATGCTAAAATTTAATTTGTGTTAGAAAAGAACTTTTAAATGTATAAATTAATGGCAATTATAATAAGACAAATATATTAAACCATACCATAAACATGTATCTCATAAGGATTCCAACATAAAAGTTTGGTTATGTTCTTTAAATTATTAAAATACAAATGTGTGGAGAAATTAGCTTAAAACATTAATGTAAAGCTATTAAAATACAAGTGTCGTGTTTTAAATTAAACCATGCCATAAACATGTGTCTCATAAGGATTCTAATGTAAAGGTTTGGTTATGGCCTTTAAATTATTAAAAGACAAATATGTGGAGAAACTAACTTAAAACATGAGTGTAAAGCTATTAAAATACAAGTGTCATGTTTTAAATTTTGTTATTTTGAATTAAAAAAATGATTTTGCCTCCCCCTTTTCTTTGAAAAAAAATGGCAACACTTAAGATAATAAGACCAATGTAAATAGTCTTAATGAAATCATCCAAAAAAATTAATAAATAATCATGATTGAAAAAAAATCTAAATCCAATGCATTTCAACCATATTTAATATTTAAAAAAAAAAGCAAAAGTGCCATATGGCAAATTGTTTGTTTTGAGGATTTGAAAAACTGTAATAATTTACTCTTGATGCCTAGGAGAGAAAAGAATAATGTATAATAATGTAACATACAACAGACACATAAAATAATTACTTACATATAAATCAAACACCAATTTAATAGGTAATGATAACACTTGTAAAAGAAGTTGAGCTACATAGTAAAATTGCTAAGTTAACTATTTAGAGTAAGAGTAACACTTTTATCATAAAACTAGATAATAAAAAAATAAAACCCAATATATGAAGTGAATGAAATTTTTTAAAAATAAATCATATATATACATATAAGGAGGTAAAAAAAAATTTAAAATAAATTATGAACCCAAATAGAGAGAATATTATTTAGCAATAAAATTCCAAATAGTCACAAATATAATGTAACTAGACTGGGCCACCCTGAGCATTAACAAAGATTCAAGATTCAAAAATTGGCCCAAATTAATTACATGAAAAGAGTATTACTAAGTTTATTATTTTAATATTATTCTTACTAAATATTTTTAGACATAGATAAGAGAAGAATTTGCAACCATAAAATAACAAGATGTAGGTAAAAGATTCCAAGAAACTAGTACTACGTTATTAACTATTAAAGCCCATAACATAGGTAAAAAAATATACCACATATTCAAAAAGCAAGAAAGAATATATATTCAAATTAAAATATATGAATAATATAGAAACATCATAAAAATTAAATAAGAACATATGGAAAGACCATAAAACTAGTTTGTAATGGAATAAAAACCAAAATAATAGCTTCAAATAAATTCTTCAATAACCTATAAATGCAAACAATTTGATTAAAATAAAACCAGAATGATAGTGAAACATCTTTGAAATACATGAAAACAAAAGGCTATAAGGTATAATAAAATTCCAAAAGTAAAACAAAATGTCTTAAAGGCAATTAAATGGAAAAAATAACATAATGTTATAATAAATTAAACCTTCTTTTCCACCTCCAAATCTACACAAACTCAAGATTCAACAATTAGAAAAACATAGAGATCTGATACCATGACATAAATATTTCCAAAGATCAGATTAAAAATTGAATAAAAAATAAATAATAATATTACCTTTAAGGGACAAATATTAATGCATCTAAATGTATCATCATGTTCATATAGTGTTTAAGAAACACTTCTCATTTTTGGATTCAAAGAATCTATTGCATGAGTTACTAGTTATGCTATTCCTATTATCCTTGGTGGAATAGAGGAATAACAAGTTGAATATTTCATAAATTTATATTATTTTGTGGTTGGGATCCAAAATGGATTAATATTTTATATTTTATTCTGGAGATAACCAATGGTAATCTGAGTGAATTGTGCTCGAAACCTAAGTCTAAAGCTAAATGAAGATGAATATTCACAATGAAATTAATCTAAAGAAAATTTATAAAAAGGAATAAAAGGAAGGGTAGGGTATAAAATAGAGGTGTTTTTGATATTTATTTCAAACATTATGAAAAATTCTTAATTTCATCTAAACATGCATTTAACTAATGTGCAACAGGAAGTAGCATAAGCTCAAATCCTATCACACATCAGACAAACATCCAAGGAAGATACAAAAAGATGCAAATAAGAATTAGGTTCAATTTAATAATTTCACCCCTACAAACAAATATCATTAGTTCAGATGTGAGAAGAGTAAAGAAAGTGAAGTAAACTTAAAAAAATTCAACTAATTCAGCATTAACACAAATTAGCAACTCTACATTTAAAGATGCACATCCAAAATTCATGAGAACCATCCAAATCTGAATATAAGATCAAAAAAATGAGAGAGAACCCATGATATCAATTCACAAAATTAAATCTGGACAAACCTTTTAGAACTTCTTATATTAATTTTTTCAAAAGTAAAAAATAGTTTTTGGCTTCAAAAAACTCTTTTTTTAACAATTGCCAATACCTCTTTATATAAACCATTCATGAGGTATACCAATTAGCAATGTCAAATTGCATTTTTGCATGTGTCTAGGACAATTTTAATTTCTTTTATATTCTAGAACAAATGACCTTTTATAATATACTATCCTATAGGCAATGTACTTTACAAGTTTTACATGCCTTTACAAAAAGAATATCCCTTTTCCAAAATATATACTACTAGTTACAAAAGAATATTCCTAATCCAAATAAATTTGGGAGTCTGGTGCTACAACAACCTTATACCTTCCTTGTAGGATCTTCATTCTATAATTTTTCTCATTGATTATCCAAAGGTCAATAATGGGTCTAATGGACATTTTTTTTCTTGATATCTCATGTCACTAAGATATTTTCTTAACTCTCTCCAAAGCTTGTTTTATGTTCCCAACATCTCCTATCTTCTACTCAGATGATAATAGTAGGCCCATGATCTTTTTATTATCAGCCCTTATCTTCCATTAACTTTGTTTCCTCACCTCCTACATGAATTTATAAGTTATATACTTGAACCCCTCATTAATGATAAGGCCCAAAGGACTAAGTGAGGTAGAATTTTATCTTCTTGTTGTTTGAGGTCCTTAAAAATGTCCTCTATCTATTTAGACCAGCTATTTAGGATTTCAATTTTATCCAAAAATATAACCATAGACATATTTAAATGGGCTAATATGATTTTATTGAATTTAGGGACTTAATTCTTGGTCAAGGCTCTGATCAAGTCTTTCATTTGATAGCTTGAAACCTGTCATTGGTCAACTTGGCCTATAGCCATTGAATTTTGTTTATTTATTTCCTCTTTTTTGTTTATAATTAAAGGAATTGAATAAGTCAATCATGGTGTATCCTTTTGGATTGAATAGTTGGTAGTCTCTTCTAATTTTTTTTCTGTTTACAAGAGCCCTTGATCATTGTAGTAAAGCTTCCTTACAGACATGTTCTTCTCTTGTGATGGGTTATTGGTTCTCAATGGTCCAAAAAAAGATCAACCAATTATTTTATCATATATCTAGAGTTGTGGAATAAAATTGTGTGTCTTTGAAAACCCTCCCTTCTATAGCTAAAGTCAAATAGAGCTCCACATATTCCCTTGAAACATCTTTTTAGGCTGCCATGGTTGTGGGCTTCACTAGATTGCTTTCTAGTGGTTTGTGGTTCAATTATAGATCAAATTCTTCTTGCATAGATGATAATTAAATTTCCTTATCTTGATTATAATGATTAAAAGGTTGAATCAGGGATTCTTTACCTACCAAGGCTTCCTGAAGGTTTTTATAGTGCTTTAATGGTATTAGCTATTTGAACTTGTGCAAGCTTCATGAATTATATCCCAATTAGATTGTGTACCTATACCCTTACATTTATTAGGTCTAAAAAATATTAAACTTAGGATATTATACATATGAGGGTCTTATGTGGCATCACCATGGTGTCCCTATGGCATTTTCATAGAAAATTTGCTCATTAATATTTAAAAAGTGACCATTGTCTTTTGAAAATTCCACCTTGATCTTGTATTATTGGATATATTTACTTAGATAAATATAGTTCATCGATCTTGATTTGAAAAATCAAATGCTATTGGATTCTTGATATATTTCCCTTGGTTATGACACTTGTCACTTCTACATTCACTCTAAACTTTATTGAAATATCAACATTGATATCACATCATTGATCTCATTTTCATAAATCAATTATGTTTCATTGATCTTCATCAACTTAATTATGTCTCCTACTCCATGTACCATCGATAAGAATGTGTATGCTCATTCACATACCATTCATCTTTGAAATATTCTTGAGCTTTAATTTGTGGCTTATGGATATGCCACATGTCATCTCGACATTTATGCTCAAGGATTTTCACTTTTCAACCTTCATCATGCACTGTTAGAACTTGATTGGATATATAAATGCACTTCATTATATTTTGATTTATAAGGTTAAACACCATTAGTTGTTGAGTTTTATTTGGCCCAATTGTGACACTTGTCACCTTCTCACTCATCTTCGGGCTTTGTTGAAGTCTTGACTTAATATGCACCATCCGATCAATCTTTTCCAAGAAAATGCACACTGTTAATCCTAGTAATATGTTAGAACTTTAGCTTAGGGTTTGGGATTGAATTTTCAACTATAATATTTCATCATCGGAACATCTCACTTGGGTAAATGTGTGTCCTAGATCTTATAGATAAAAATGATATTTAAGTTAGGTTCAAAAAAATAAAGAACTTAGCATAAAGTTTTTATACTATGGTGTTATTTCATGTTAATAAACATGGGTAAGACCTTAGGATAAAATTTTAATCTAAGTATTAAACATGACAAAGGGGACCCCACGCATAATAAAAGACATGGAATAAAGTCTTAGGACAATAATTTTAGCTAAAGTCTAAAACATAACAAAAGGACCCGATGATTAGTTAGAATATGTGGAAATCAAAGGGACTAAGGTGGCTCAAGAAATAAAGGGACCAAACAAAAAAAATTAGACTAAGGTTTAGTTATGTTAATAAATATGTCTAAACCATAGGATATAAATTAAGCTAAGTCCATGACATAAATAACTATTCCACACAAAATGTTCATGCCAATTTTTAATTTGATTAAAAGGGACCTAAGCTAGGTTAATTTGATGAGGGTTTTATCATTAATTAAAATAGATCCAATTAATATTTTATAGATGAGATGCAAGTAAAATATCAATTTAACATTGAATCATAAAACCCTAAACATGTTCATTTCTAAATGATATTTTATAGAACCTAAAATATAGAAACATAATAAAAAATCATTATCAACATTAAAAGGGGTAAAACCATGATTATTTAAGAATGTGCCAATTAATATAAATGATAACCATGTGTGGATGATATTAAAATAAATATGATGTGTAAAAATGCTAGTGGTACATTGATCAAGTGAATTTTCAATTTTAAGGTACAAATTTACATAATTTAGAACAAAGGTCCCTATTTTTTTAAAATGTGGGTATGTTAACCTCAAAAAATGGAAACTTCTAGAGGAAACATATAAATATGTTAGAATTTAGAGACTCTAGTCTATACTAATAACTAAGTTACTTATTCCACTTGATCAAGAACTATTATTGAGATTAGTTCATGGTTAGAATAAATTTTGTACATGCAGAATTAGGATTAGGCATCAAAACATAGTCATGATATGTGTATTATTTGATTCCACTTACTAATTATCATAGGATTTAGATAACATATTTTAGATTCATGACCTTGATCACTAATATTGACTTACAACATATTTCTATGTTCATTAAGAATTATGATTCAACTTAGGGAAGGCTTAGGCATTACTCTAATACTAGATAAGCATCCATAGCCCCAATAGAGATACCTTTGGATCCACTCAAGGCCTTGCTCCACTACTAGTTAAGCATCCATAGCCTTGGTGGAGATTTCCAGAATTAACTTTACCTAGAAATATCTTATATTTTGCAATAAGCTTTTATTTGTATTTTTAGGTATTTTGACTTTTTAGTAAAGGTTAACAACCATATTAGCTAGGATTTAAGATTTGGTCACATGTTTGATCTTTAGACAGTCATCCTTGGTAATAAACTTTGTCTCAAGTAATTAATGTATTTTAAGTGCAAGCATGACTGTATCCTAATAATCCAATATTTCACCCTATATGCACAATCCTTCTTAGAACCAAAATTAGATCATAACAATGTTTAAAATATCAAGGAATAATTAACCTATTTATTATTCTTTACTATTTTATCTAAAGTATAACATTAAACTCATATTTCAATAATCCATGATCAACCAATGCTGAGAAAACATACTTGCATTTTTAAGCTGTGAGGTTTCTTTGAGAAATCATATGAATGTTGAGTTGAGGACTGTCCAAAAAGACTTATTAAAAGCAAGGAATAAATTAGGGAAATAAAACACACCAAATAAAAAGCACACCAATATAAATAAAAGGAAACAAGTAAACAAATATATGAAAATACTATGTACAAGGAAGGGACAAGAAAGAAAGCAAAAATGGAAACTAATCTATCCTACCCACACTAACTATAATTAGTCTTATATTTTAATCCATGAAGACATCTAGTGGGATAGTAGAGAAATAGTGTTTGAGGTATTTCCCATGGGTTGGCAGTGTAAACTCTACTCCTTTCAAGTATTTTAGTTTGAAGGTGTTATCCCCTAGGATCTCAGTAATATAATATGGGACAATCCACAAAGGTTTGAAATTCCCATGCTTTCCTTTTGGTTTTGAGGATTTGTCCTAGAGAAGAATCATGTTTCCTTTTCTAAACACATTTATCTTTGAATGTTTATCAAACCACCTCTTGAATATGGTTTGGTGTCTACTAAGTTGGCAAAAGCCTCCTCTCTTGCATCTTACATCTATATGATGTCAAGTACCTTTTAACTTGAAAATTATTGGTCCTCCTCCATATAATTTTGCATGAACCTATATGTTGGCAACTTGAGTGTGATGGGAAATATATATTCTTGACCATATACCAACAAGAATGGTGATGCCTTGAGATATGACTTAATTGTTGTTCTATATTCCCAAAGGTAATAATTAAGTAGTTTGTGCCATGTTCTTATTTTATAAGTTACATACTTATTTATGTCTTTCATCAAGTTTTTATTTGTTGATTCAAACTCTCCATTGCCTTGAGGGTAATGGTTTGATGAAAACTTGAGAAAAATGTTGTTGTCATATACCCACTCAGTCATATCAATGGATATAAAATTAGTTCCATTATCACAAACTAGAGATATTAGAGTGCCAAACCTTGTGAATATATTTTTTCTAATAATATGATCACCTATTCAATGTTGCACTATTTGGTTTTTACTATTTCAATCCATATGGTACAATAGTCTATAGCAATCAGAACATACTTATGACCATAAGAGGAATTGGGGTTAATATTTGGTTAGCAAAAATTTGGCTCTCTCAGTTTCAATGCTTGTGCATGTTGTACCAATATTCACCAATTGAGGTTGACCTTGGGAACCTAGGTCCATTACACTATAGTCTTTCCCATCTACTTTGGGAATATTGATAGTCTTAGCTATTTTTTTTAATCAAATAGTCTTTCTAAGGCTATCATCCCTCTGGGTATATTATTATCATTTAACTGAATGATGTTATCATCAAGTTTGCCTTCAAATTTGTCATCATCAAGGGTATTTTCACTAGTTTCATCAATGATGTGAGCCTCAAATATTCCTAGGATAGTCATGAATTCTATGATTTGTTGATCATCACTAAATACTTACAAATGGTTAACATTATCAGGCACTAAGGGACATGGGACTAATTCAATGGTAAGGCTTCATAACTTGGAACCTTGATTAGGATTAAGGTTAGTTGTAGCTAAAAAAGGTTTATCAGTAGCCTTGTTTTCTTCCCTAGGGATTGACACAATGTTGAAAACATCAAAACATTAAATTAAGTCCTACACTCTAAATTTATATTTCTTAAGATAGGATAACTTGCATTGATATTTACTCTTGACCTGATTAACTACTAGTTCATAATCACTAAAAGCTAATATTTGTTTGACACTGTGTTTAATTACAAATCATAATATAATAATAAGTGTTTCATAATCTATGAAATTATTAGTGTATTGGAATTAGAGTTTTTAAGAGGCATTTTATTATTTCCAAATGTGATTTATTAATACCATTCCTAATATATAACTTGATTTGCATTTAGCACCATCAAAATATAGCTTCCATAATCTAAACATAACATGAAAAGTTTCATAGTTACATACCTTTATGCTTTCAAGAGTGTAAACACATAGATATGAGTTAAACATGTTGACCCTCTCATTGGTTGCATTGTACTTAGTGATCATATACTTAATTTTGGGCTCCCTTTCTATCTTGATTTAATTTATAACTCCCTTCCATGTTAACCACATATGGGAATAGTCACTTGGCATGTAACCATTTAGGTATCTAGTCTAGTATCTACTTAGTAGCATTCTATATGAATTAGGAATATCCACCACTTGGATGCCAATGAATTATTGGATCCTTGGTTTAGGATTAATTTACATGTGAACTATTAAAAATTCAACAATCACTTTGACTCTTGATTTATCTAATTAACTCATATCTCTATCAGATTGAATGGGAGTCAAATCTAATTGCTCACAAATACCTTTAGAGATAATATTTTTAGATGCAATAGAGTCTAAAAAATAATTATGAAAATTATTAACAAAGATCTTGACTGTAATTAGGAAATTTGGATTGTCTACCTTAATTTTATGTATTACAATTTTAACTTGTGCAGACCTTAGTGGTTTACTAGGTTTATTAGATAAAGATTCCAACAATAGATTTCTTTATTTTGAAATATGAGTCAACTCATGCAGAGTAATGTTAGCTTTGATATTTTTCATGTTTTCCATTATATTATATCCAATCCTATTGGAATAATTAGTCATATCAACATTACATTTAGAGGTACTTCCCTTAGGAGGCTTTGGATTATTATCTGATGTAGTATTAGGAGGAGTGTCAAAATTATTTGGTAGATTTGAGTTAGTTAAAGGTTATTTCTTCTCCATATTACTTAGAGGATAGCTATTTTTTATATATTATATAAAATCATGAATATCTTTAGGGATATCCTTAGGCTCATTCTCTTCTTAAAATAGGAACTCAAATGTCTCCACCATGAGATTTAAATCAACATATTTATATGACCTTGAACAACCTGAGGTACCTACACCATTGTATTTATTAGGTATAACTTCAAAATTATCCAACTCTTCTTGAAAAGCTTCAAAGGTGTTACAAATCTCTAGACAATCCAATTCACCATGCTTTGAAGTAAAATTAACTCTACAATAATCATGTAAAGGTAACCCACCAATATTTATATCATGCACATTCTTATTATAGGAGTCATTATCCTGGTGGTTATTTTTTTTATTTTGAAATCTATTTGAATGCCTATTGAACCTTTGGAAAGAAAGGTTCATGTTAGAGCTTTCTCTAGGATTTTTAACTTGCTTTTGTAGTGAAATGAAATCAGTGCTTATCTTTTGAACCATTTTCAAGATGGAATCATTCTCATTCTTGGGTACCTCAAAATTATGAACTTGAGTATTTATTATGGTAGTAGGCACCAAATCTCTCTAGTCTTGTGGATGAGATCCACTAGAAAAATTGTTTAGGAATCCCAAGTTTTGGCCAAGATGTGCATGGTTCAAAGGTAATTAGTTCATAACTAAAAGTTGATTTAATGTAGACATATTTTTATTGTCATTGAGAATGAAATTTAGTATAGGCAAATTTAGATTAATGTTGTAAATACTATATGCCATTTAGCATTATTATAACATTTGATCATTAATGATCATAGCTTTAGCATAAACTAAGGATAATGTATTAATGACTTGAGCAAATCTTTTGGGAAACACAAAATTCATGGTATCCAATGCATAATTATATATCTCTAAGTCTAAAGCCTCATTATTTCTATAATTATCTATGGTTATACTAAACATTTTCTAGAATCTAGCATTGAAAGCTCTTATGGGCTCATTTGAGCCTCTTTTGACTATGGTAAAATATTGGTATAAGACACATGGACTAAAGATTTTTCCAAATTGATCAATGAATTAATTATTAAAATCATTCCATCTAGCTATGTTTTTTTTAGGAAGGTTAAGGAACCATTTATATGTAGCATCTTTGAAATTAAATGGAAACAATCTACATGTTACATCTTCATGAACAACATTCAAAAGTCGTAAAGTAACTTTGAAGATTTTAATGTGTTCTTTAGTAGTTAAAACACCATTAAGACTAAAAGAAGGTAAATAATTTTCAAGATTATGAGGAAGGTCATGTACCACACCTGGTACATTGCTTGAATAACTGCCTAGACAATACATACCTTGATAGGGATTTAACATAGGATCACCATGAATTAGTGAAGTTGGTTGAGACTTTGAAATTCTATGCTTACATTTATCTCACCTAGATATCCTATGAAATTATAATGAAAGGATGGAAATAATTGTCTCTAAATGTGACATGGTTCTTATCCTTGGCAATTCTAGCTTGAGAGCTTTGAACCCTATTTGAAATACAATGTGTAAGTATCATCTTTACAAATAATGATGATCAGACATTCACATTAAGCAATTTTTTCATAAATATGTATAAATAATGGAAAATAAAATCAATATTTAATTAAATTATCTCAAAGATGTGTCCAAATATGTAAATATTAATGATCTTTACACTTTAAGTTCAAATAAAGTCAAATTTGTAGATATCGAATCAAACTTTGAACAAAATAGCTATTACTAACCTCAAGCACCTTGGATTCATAGATATTAAGCTATCTTTACCATAATTAAACATCAAACTTAAAATAACATCTATATTTGTCTAACTAAGCACAAAGACTAGTCTAAAACCATTAAGATAAATGATCTTTACACAAATATGATAAAACAAACACAAATATGCAAATAATACATCAATCTTTGAACATAATTCACCAAAATTAGCAAATATGTTACAAATTTTCAAATGTTTAATTAGCCCTCCTTCTAGTGCCAATTTTCCCCTTTTGATTTACTTAAATGTATCAGCAAGTTCATATAGTATTTAAAAAACACTTCTCATTTTCGGATTCAAATAATCCATTGCATGAGTTACTGGTTGTGATAATCCTATTATCTTTGGTGGAATAGATGCAAAATAGGTTGACTATTTCAATAATTTATATTGGTTGGTGGTTGGGAGAAATCATGGATTAATAGTTGCTCTTTGATTTTAGAGATAACCTATGCTAATCTAAGTGAATTATGCTCAAAACCTAATTCTAAAGATAAATTGAGATGAATGTTCATAATGAAATTGATCTAAAGTGAATTGATTAAAAAGGAGTAAAATGAAGGGTAGGGCAAAAAAGAGAAGTGTTGTTGATCTTTATTTTAAATATTAAGACAAAGTTCCAATTTCATTTGAACATGCACTTAACTAATTTACAACATGAAGTAGTATAAGCTCAAATCCTATCACACTTTAGACAAACATCTAAGGAAGATATTAAATGATGTAAATAAGAATTAGGTTCACTTTAAACATTTCACCCCTGCAAGCAAATAACATTAGCTCATATGAAATAAGATCAAAGAAAGTGAAGTAAACCTAAAAAATTTCAACTAATCTAGAATTAGCATAAATTAACAACTCTACATTTAAAGATGCACATCCAAAATTCACAAGAACCATCCAAATATGAAGATAAGTTCAAACAAATGAGACAAAAACCATGATAGCAATTCACACAAGTAAATCTAGACAAACTTTATAGAACTCCTTGCTTATATTAATTTGCTCAAAAGTTATAAATAGTTTTTGGCTACAAAAAACTCTCTTATTTTTACAATTGGTAATACCTCTTTATATAAACCATTCATGAGGTATGCTAGTCAGTAATGTAAAATTGCATTTGTACATATGTTTAGGATAATTGTCCTTTTTGTTACATTCTAGAACAAATGACCTTTTATAATATATTCGCCTATAGGCAATGTACTTTACAAGCTATACATGCCTTTACAAAAATAATATCCCTTTTCTAAATTATAAATTGATAGATATAAAAGAATATTCCTAATCTAACTAACTTTGGGACACTTGTGTAGTTACATACTTCTACCTTCCTTGTAATATCTTCATTTTATAATGTTGTTCATTGATTAGTTTGAGATAAAAAATAGGTCTCATGGATAGTTCTCTTTATTAATCTCCCAGGTCATTGAGATTTTTTCTCAACTCTCTCCAAAACTTGTTTGATGGTCCCATCATCTCCTATCTTATCCTTAAATGATAACATTAGGCCCATGATCTTATTATTATCATCTCATGTCTTCCTTTGACCTTGGTTCCTCACCTCTTACATGAATTGATAAGTTTTATACTTGAACCCCACATTAGTGATAAGGCCCAAAGGACTAAGTGAGGTAACATTTTATCTTCCTACTATTTGAGGTTCTTAGAAATGTCCTCCTTCTATTGGGACTAGTTGCTCAGGGTTTCAATTTTTTCCACCAATATTGATATAACCATATTTCAATGGGCTAGGCTAACTGTCCTATATTTAGGGACTTGAATCTTGGTCAAGGATTTGATAAAGTCTTTCAATTGATAGCTTGAAGCCTACCATTGGCCAACTTGGCCTATAGCCATGGAATTTTATTTAATTATTACCTCTTATTTGGTTGTGACTAACTTTAAGTAATTGAATAAGTTGATCATGGTGTCCTCAAATAGCTTGAATCTATTCTTTTGGATTGACAAGATGGTAGTCTCTTCTAAATTTTGTTCTATTTTCAATGTTTCATTAATCATTGTAGTAGAGCCTCCTTGTAGGCATTTTATTCTCTTGTGATGGGCTGCTAGTTCTCAATGGTCTAATACAAGCTCAACCAATTATTATCACCTATTTTTGTAGATATGGCATCAACATACGTGTCTTTTAAAACCATCCCTTATATATCTAAAGTCAAATAGATCTCTGAATCTTCCATTGAAACATATTTTTGGGCTGCCATGGTTGTGGGTTTCTCTATATTGCTGATTAGTGGTATGTAGTTTAATTCTAGATTGAATTCTTCTTACACAGATGATAATTCAACTTCATTGGCTTGATTATAAATAGTAAAGGGTCAAATAAAGGTTTTTATACTTGTTAGGGCTTTCTTGAAGGTTTTTATAGTGCTTTAATGGTGGAAGATATTTAAAATTGTGTGAGCTTCATGACTTAGATCCAAATTGGATTATATACCTATACCTTTGCATTTCTTGGGTCTGAAAAATATTTAGCTTGACATATTATACTTAAATATTTTATGTGGCATCATAATGGCATCCCTGTGGCATTTTTTGGAAACTTTTCTCATTAATATTTAAAAAGTGACAATTGTCATTTAAAAATTCCACCTTAATCTCACACCATTGGATCTATTTACTTAGATCAACATGGTTCATCGATATCGATCTAAGAACTCAAATACTATTATTATTTTTAAATGTTACCCATGGTTATGAAACTTTTCACTTCCACATTCACTCCGAGCTTTGTTGAAATTTCAACATTGATCTTTCATCATTGATCTCATTTACATGGATCAATCATGCTCCATCAATCCTGATCTACTTAATTATGTCTCATGATCCATGAACCATCAATCATAATGTGTATACTCATTAATACACCATCAATATTTAAAATATGATAAATATTTAATTTGTGGATTAAGGCTATGCCACATGTCATTTCTACATTCATCCTTAGGGATTTTAAATTTTTAACCTTCATCATGCACCATCAGATCTCGATTAGTTGGATCAGTGTGATCGATTGGATCTTGATACAAAAAATTGAATGTCATTGGTTGTGAGTATGAAACTTCTCACCTTCTCACTCACCTTGGGGATTTGTTGAAGTCTTGAATCAATAGGTGTCATCCAATCATATTTGATTAAGCAAAAAAGCATTATAGGTCTTTAGAAGATGTTCAAACTTTCACTTAGAACTAGGGCTTGACTTTTTAAATTTAATATTTCACTATTAGATGATATATCTTGGGTAAATGTATGCTTTGAATCTTATGGATAAAAATTATATCTAAGTTAGGCTCAAGAAAATAAAGAACTTAGCATAAATTTTTTAGACTATGGTTTTATTTCATGTTAATAAGTATGAGTAAGACATTGAGATAAACATTTTAAGATAATTTTTAAACATGATAAAGGGGACCCTACACATAATAAAATACATGGAATAAATTCTTAGGATAAGGCTTTTAGCTAAAGTCTAAAACATAAAAAAGTGACCCAAAGGTTAGTTAGACTATGTGGAAATAAAAGAGATGAAGGGGAGCTCGGGACATAAACAGACCAAAAAATAAATTAGACTAAGGTTTAGTCATGTTAATAAACATGGCTAAAACTTAGGATAAAAATTAAGCTATGTCTGTGACACAAATGATTATTTCATGTAAATTATTTCTACCAAATTTGAATTTTATTCAAAGGGAACTAAACTAGGGTAATTTGAATGAGGGTTTTATCATGACTTAAAATAGTTCTAATTAATTTTTGACAGATAAAAGGTAAGTAAAAGATCAATTTAACATTGAATCATAAAACCCTAAACATATTCATTCTCAAATGAGATTTCATTGAGCTTACAATATAAAATCATAGTCAACATCATTAGCAACATTAGAAGGTGTAAAACCATGATTATTTGAGAATATGCCAGTTAATCCAAATGAGAACTAGGTGTAGATGAGCTTCAAATAAATACAATGTGAAAACATGATAGTGGTACTCTGATCAAGTGAATTTTCAATTTTAAGGAACAAATTTGCACAATTTGAAACAAGGGTCCCTATTTTTAAAAAAATGGGGGTATGTTGACCTCAACAAGAACATACCGCAAATTCGAGGCAAATGTGACAAGTGGAAAAACTAAACATATCAAAGAAAAACTTCAAACTAGTATTGAGATCTTGAAATAAGAATATCCATTTACAATAGCATGAATAATTTAGGAGAATAATAGACTTATGTTAGGAGATTAATAAGAATACCAAATCAGGACTAGATCAACAAGAGTGTTATGAGAGTATAGTCACTAGTGTTGAAAAAAGGGAGAGGAGAGATCTTTATAAAGAGATAATAGAGAAAAAGAGTTAAAATTTCAAGTTTCAACATGTGTTCCATGTGTCCCTAATCCTCTTACAAGTGGGGAGGATTTGTGTGACATGTGGGGGTAGATAAGTTGAATGAAAGTAACTTTAAAGACTATAAGTGGACTAGAGAGGTAAGTGACACCTCAAAAGGCTATAATAAAATGCATTTATAAATATAATAAATTTACACACAAATAGAACATAGGATAAGCCTACAAACCTATTGGGATGACCTAAATTAAGATTAATACTCCAACATAATGGGTGCTTGTAAGTGTATAAAACTTGGATCTTCTACTAATCTTATATTGTAATGAACCATATCATGCATCTTCCTATTTTTTTGTGATTCCATGATCTATATCATGCATTTTCATGTGTATTTTACAATTTTATGTTTATATATATGATGGTTATTATCATATGCTTTAGGATGCATGTTTCATATAATATTTTACAATCTAATCATATTATGATGACATATTCTTCACATGTTAAAACATGATTTTATATTCTTACATCTTTCTATATAACATGATGTGTTCAACTTTTTTATTTTGAGATGAGTAATTTTTAAGCTACATTCCTAACCTCAATAGGGGGTGGGGGGTGGGGAGCAAGGAGTATTAGCTGGCTTGCCATAAATATTTAATCCTCCAAAGATATTTTATTACTTTTTTTGGACAAATTATAGGTTTTAAAAGTTTAAAGTGGGTTAGATTATTAGTTTGGTTCTGTTTATGGCCCAATTATATACAAATTGAGACATGTTTTTGGGTATATGCATACATTTTATAGGTATAAGATTAAAAAATTATCATATTTTTCATATTTTCAGATGAGTGAGATATATATATATATATATATATATATATATATATATATCTGTGTGTGTGTGTGTGTGTGTGTGTGTGTGTGTGTGTGTGTGTGTGTGTGTGTGTGTCACATGTTGACATAATTTGGATCATATTTGGGACATGGTTGTTTTTCATGCTCACACTATTAAAAAAAATTCTCTATTTTTAATTTCTCATCAAAGGTATGAAGGAACATTATAAATTTAAAATCCATTTTTAGTAGTTTATTAATTATATTTAAATTCATATGAGCTTAATATATGTTTTCACTTCCATATTGTGGTTTTATATTAGTTATTTAGTAGTGCGATTGATATTCTATGTCTCTTAATGGCCTAGCATTATTCCTTCATAAAGGCCAGGGAATTTATTCTACCAACCCATGGTTTTAAGAATGGTACTCTATTTGGGGAATAATAAACACGTGGAATTATCCATTTGGGAATAATCACATTAAAAAATTCCAAGATTCAAATGGGCAACATGGTTTTCCCACTTACATGTGTATTCCTTCATTTATCTTAAAACTTCAAATGTTTTAATAATTTATTTTATTTTAATTTAGATTTAATTTGATGAATTGAATCTTATTATTTCATATTTTATTGAAATTTTTCATAGAAAAAGATAGAAAATTTTATCCTTCTCCCAAAGATAAAGTGTGTTTAAAAACTAAGGCACACAATCTCTTAACCTTTTTACTCTAGCATTTTCAATAATAGAATAAAGGGGGGATTTTTAGACACTAAAATTTTTTATTAGACACCTATAATTTTTACTCTTGAACTATCCATGCCTTACATGATATTTTCATACATATATTGATCTTGAACACCCTTATCTCCCATTTTATTACATTTTATAGGTCTAACTTTCCTTAGTTTATATCAATCACCTACAATATTTCCTTAATATGTGCCCAATTTATCTAGTATCCTTATTAGATTATTTCTTAATCATCATATCAATGTTTTTATTTTTAATACCATTTATAAATACAATAAATTTATACACAAATAAAACATAGTATAATCCTACAAACCTATAGGAAGGATCAAAATTAAGGTTAATTTTCCAACACATTGTGTGCTTGTAAGTGGATAAAAATTTGATTTTATACTAATCTTATGTTGTAATGAACCATATCATGTATCTTACTACTTGTTTGTGATTCCATGATCTATATCATGAATTTTTATGTGTAGTTTACTATTTTATATTTATATATATGATGGTTATTATTATATGCATTAGGATGCATGTTTCATATAATATTTTACAATCTAATCATACTATGATGACATATTCTTCACATGTTAAAACATGATTTTATATTCTTATGTCTTTCTATATAACATGATGTGTTTAACTTTTTTATGTTGAGATGAGTAATTTGTAAGATACATTCCTAACCTCAACTGGGAGGGAGCATATTAATGGGCTTGTTATAAATATTTAAGCCTCTAAAGATATTTTATTAGCTTTTTTGTACAAATTATAGGTTTTAAAGGTTTAGAGTGGGTTAGATTATTAGTTTGGTTTATATTATGGCCCGATTATATACAAACTGAGACATGTTTATAGGCATATGCATACATTTTATATGTACAAGAGTAAAAAATTATCATATTTTTCATATTTAAGAATGAGTGAGATATATATTTTATTTCATTATATGTCAAAATTTGGCATCATTTGGATCAGATTTGGGACATGGATGCTTTTCATGCTCACACTATTAAAAAAAATTCTCTATTTTTAAGTTTTCATCAAAGGTACTGAAGGAACATTGTAAATCTAAAATCCATTTATAGTAGTTTATTAAATCTATCCAAATGTATATGAGCCTAATATATGTTTTCTATTCCATATTAAGGTTTTAAATTATTTATTGAGTAGTGTGATTGATATTCTAGGTCTTTTAATGGACTAGAATTACACCTTCATAAGGGTTGGGGAATTTATTCTATCAACCCATGTTTTTAATAATGGTACTCTATTTTTGGCATAATAACCACATGGAATTATCCATTTTGGAATAATCACGTTAAAAAATTCAAATATTCAAATAGGCAACATGGTTTTCCCACTTACATGTGTATTCCTTCATTTATCTTAAAATTTAAAATGTTTTATTGATTTATTTTATTTTAATTTAGATTTAATTTAATGAATTGACTCTTATTATTTCATGTATTATTGAAATTTTTCATAGAACAAGATGAAAACTTGGATCCTTCTCCCAAAGATAGAGTGTGTTTAAAAACTAAGGCACAAAATCTCTTATATTTTTTACTTTAGCATTTTCAATAATAGAATAAAGTGGCTGGGGGGGTTGGTTAGACAATAAAAAATATTATTAGACACCTATAAATTTTACTCTTGAACTATCCATGCATTACATGATATTTTCATACATATACTGATCTTACACACCCTTCTCTCCCATTTTATTACCTTTTGTAGGTCTAACGTTTCTTAGTTTATATCAATCACCTATAATAATTACCTAGTATGTGTATAATTTATGTATTATACTTATTATATTATTTATTAATCATCATATCTTTATTTTTATTTTTATTACATCTCCATCCATCCTCAGATAAATATAAATTTATATTCCCAATTTCTTATTTTGGATCTATTACATACCAAGAAACGGTCATTTTCCAAACTTAAATCAACTCTATGGTTCAAACCATAAATTTTTCATGTTTTTGGTATGATAAGTTACACAAACATTCATTTATTCATACATAATATGTCTAATCATATTTCCAATCTATCTGTAACAAAACATATGTCTATTATTCATAGTAAATGAATGACTTACCTAAATCTCCCAAATCCGATATTAATCAGAAGTAACATGACTTTGCTAATTATAAATCACCTAATCCAAGCCAAGTTACCATTATCAAATGTCAAAATCTAGATTAAAAGTTTCACCATTTCATACATACATATAACTAAGATAACTATGCATATTTCAAGCCCACTTCAAACTATTGGAACATAAGAAGTTCTCAACCATTTCATGGGGAATAGTTGAATTTATCACAACCCAAATTTATTTCCCTTTTATAGGCATAAACCAAGTGTAAAAATTGGATCAAGAATTTTGAAGTGAAAAAATATCTTTTTTGGGACTTTCATGTATAGTGCACTCTTGATATCGTAAAGGATATTAGTTTACAAGAAATAAAAATGACCTATGCTAAAAATGTGAGGCATAGTCCATGAAGATGAATTTAAAAAAGGTTAAATACATACATTTGATGGAGGTATCCATAGGTTGATGGAATCCTATAGAAAAATATAGATATTTATTTTCGTAATCTAATAAACTTTTTATTTATTTATATCCCTTCTTATCACATGCACATAGTCTTAGACATACACCAATCACTAATAAGCTAAGCACCCTAGTCCTCTTAGTGTTTTCCATTACTATTATATTGTAATTAAACATTTTCTTATTTCATTTATATTTTATTAATTTAGATATATATTATATAATATGAATATTATAATGACTTATATTATTTACATACATTAATTAAAAATAAGGTTAAAAATATTCTAGTGATGTATGTGTATACAATGTTAGTGAAGGAGGTATAGATAAGAATATTATTGCAAGTCAAATGCATGAGACTAGTTATCCATTTTATCTCATAAATCATTATAGTAGTCATGTGATATAATTATTACTTAGTAAAACTATAAATTAGAATCAATACATACACTTATTCATAGTATTTAACTTATGGATGAACATGATCAATGTTTTTTATACACAACAAAGGAGTTTATAAATTAAATATATGTTTTTTTTCATGTTACTAAGGACATTTATACACTTCATATTTTTACTCCAAGTTGAAATGATGTTTCTAATAATATTCATTGTAATGATGCTTATATTTATATGTAATGTGATGATGTTTCTAAGGAATGTGGTGACACTCTTATAATTATAATGAATATTTTACACCCAAGTTTGAGATATATGGTGATATGAGACCCATCAATGCTCCTTCTCATTATATAACCATTAATACTATCCAAGTAGTGTCTATGGTGAATTCAATAGGTAATATTAAAAAATGAGTTGAGGGATTAACCTTAAATTCAATATAAATCAAATATTTAGTTGATTGTGATGTTATACAAAGCCAACTGATAATACATAGAATATTTAATCATTCTTATTCAAGAGGATTTATTATGAATCAATTTAATTTAATTTGGATACATAGATATCCCTATACCCATCTTATAAAAAAATTATCTTCCCTTACGAAACATGAATGTGATGGATTAGTATTACTAAATATAATTCAATGAAGTCTAAAATATTAGGCCATTTATTGGTTCTACACCCTACATAGTGGATCTTTATTTTATCTCTTAGAGTTATAAGAGACTTTACTAACTCATTCAACACTAATATATTTATTAAGTTACACTTAAATTTACTTTAAAACCTTTAACAAGGTCATGTTGAGCTTGTGAAATATAACATTGTGAGATTAAAAAGTGCATTAGATTGCTTGATATATTAACCAACTGACTTAGGAAAAAAATGGTAAAGATATTTTATCCCCACTTAGGAAAAAAAACTATATCATGCTTATGGTTCTTTTGAGGTAATATAATATGATATCCTTTATTATGAAAATGATTTATTTGAGTCACATAATTATTTATAGGACATTAAAATTTCCTAAAATTCAAATACCTTGAGTCTCCAAGGAGATTTTTGAACTAGAATTGAACCTAAATATATGAAAACTAATAAGGAAACACCCTTAAAAACATATGGCCATGATACTATTATTCAACCTAAAATTTTTAAGGAAAAACCATGAATCATCTTTAAAAAGTTACTTTATAGGAATATAATCACATTACTTTCTATTTGATAACACCTTGCACATTATTTTACACAATTAGGGTAAAGGTAATTATGTAAATATCATAAAATAAAAGGTCATATAGATGAAATTTTTTGTACAATATATAAAAAATTGAATAAATCATGGACAATGGTATAATTAAATTTAACACATCTAGTGAAATATTAGCTAATTTAATTACTCCACCTTTTTGTTTTTCACAGTAAAAAAAACTAATGTATCTGTCATAGTTTCTTATGGACAAAGGTTCATTTTAACTTTCATAGATGTTGAATAGACTAAATTAATTATGGTTTATGATAAGATAAAACATAATACATACATTATTTATATCCTTAAATAATTAGGACATGATAGGATTGATTTACAACATACAACCACCAATGACTAGTTATTATAGCATATCACATCTTTAGTTTTTATTGGGCCTAAAATAGTGGAAAAATTATTTTTAATAATACATAACATTATAAAATTTAATAATATATTTATAAATGATGTAGATACCAAACTTATAGAGGCCATAAATTTTGATTCATATATCCATTTGAGATATCATTTATACCAAAAAAAAATCTCAAAAAGTTTCATTTAGTTATATCTAGTTAGGGATGTTTTAAAACATTTTAGAGGCTATACTTGACCATCTAAAGGTTCAAAAATGTATTTCAGTATTTTTAAAGATTTTTCTTTTTTAGGAATAGTGTATTTTATTACTCAGATAAGAACTTTAGTTGAGATTCATCTATTAGGTTAATTTTTGTGTTTAGAAGATATGTGGTTATTTTAGGACCATTTGAGCTTTCATGCAAAAATTCTAAAATAGTACTTCAAAATTAACTAGAAGACAAAAATTACTAAAATTAGTAATTTTATAAAAATTAGATGGGTCGGTTAGCTTTAGTTAGCTTTTGATTTATTTAAAATTTTAATTATGCATGTCGAATCCAATTCGAGTTTTATTTAAAGAATCTTGTAATTTTTTATTCATTAAATAATAATCAACAAAGAAGTTTTCCTTCATGAAATTTATGAGTTTATTCCTATAGATAATTTTTATTAGATAGTATATGCTTTCATTATATGGTATTATAACAAATTTAAATCTTGTAGGTAATATCTTTTTCAATCGAGTTTTTAATATTTTGGTAGTATATTCTATGATTAAATAATAGGTGTAAGAGATGGTGAGAGGATGAGGATAAATTTATCAAATGAATATGAATATGAAATATTTGTATAGAGGAAAGTGGAATAATTAATTATAATTGCTGAAAATGAAAGACAAAGGAGAGAGGAAGGTGAAACAGAGGTAGAAACAAATTGTGAAGATGAAGTTAAATAATAATAAGAATGTCGATAGCCACCATAAATGGAATAGATTATGGATATAGATTTAGAGATAAGTAAGGAAGGAATCAAGGTTTATTTTATATATTATGGAGGTAGATTAAAACTAGTGGAGTTGATAGATTGAATGAACAACATGGAGAAGTTTTTTGAATGGAAAATGCTGAGAGAAAACAAGAAAGTAAAGTTTGTATGAATGAAATTGAAGGGTTGTGTAATGATTTTGTGGGATCATATATATAAAGAGAGATATAGAAAGGGTAAATATAATATCAACATGTTTAATAAGAAGGATAAGCTAAAGGATACATTTATTTTTGTGTATTATGCAGAAACCCTATACAGAAGATTCCAGAATTTAAAATAAAAGTATCATATTATACAAATGAGTTTTACAAGTTTTGCATCTAAGGAACCTCATGAGAAAATAATATGACTATGATAAACCAATATATATACTCATTTTATGGTGTTTACTATGAAGGTAATAGGATTATGCACATGGTAAATGTTAGTTTAGTAATGCTTAAATTATTACCTTAGGCTGAAATTGAAATTACATATGGATAAAGGTTATATAATAATATCACTTTATGACCCTATGAATTTATTGGTAAGTTAATTACATTTGTTTAAGTAAATTATATATCATATTATAATTTCAATTTTATTCTATTAGGATAGAATATTTCATGAGTGCAATAAGTGTGCTAGAATAGATCATTGCCAATGAATGAATAAGAACTATGCTAGACATAGATTCATAATGTGTGATCCTATCTGTGACCTTTAAATTTTATTAAACTCATATGATCTTAGTGGGATTTTTTTTTATACCATTCATCCTTTATTTTAAAACTTTGTATTTTTTATTGGTTGTAATCTCTATTGGGTTAGTGAAACCACCTTTGTGTTTGTCATCTTTAATGCATGAAATGAATTAGACCAAGATATAAATTATCTATTAGAAACTTGTAGTTCATACATTAATTGACCATTTCCTTAAACAAATTATAATCATTGGGGTTAATCTTATAATCAACCATAAGACTCTATATGAGATTTCATGCACCATTATGGATTGATAAAATATCACCAATTATAAAGGCATGGGTTAGCCAACATAAAGGGTTGGTAAAACAAAGGGAAGAATATAGACTTGTCACATTATAATTGGGTTTTAATAAGGAGAGAATGACTATTTGAGGAGTGTGGATATCATATAAATGGGTTCAAGACTTTTGGCATTCTAGCCACCTTAGGAACAAAGGAAGAAATGAAGGGAAACAAGTAGAGTGCCTAGATAGGAAGAGACTCAACTGGTAGAAACCTTCATAAAATATCTATGGAAGGGCCTAGATAATTTACTAGGTATCTTATTCACTTGAATATATTATTTTTATTAAATGAAGTTTGTCTAATTATTGATTGATTTGTTATGTTTGAGAGTAGTAAGCTAGTTGGATTACTTCTCTTCATTTATTTTCTTAAGGTAGTTGGATTACTTATTATGTTTAAGATTAGTAAGGTAGTTGGATTAATTCTTGTGTGATTCTTGTGTTCACTTTTTTTTTGCTTTAAAATTGTTGAAAATATATTCGAGGTTGGTAACCTCTTGACTGAGAGATGTTTGGATTTTCACGTTGTGAGTAGATATCTCCTTGACCCCAAGGCATCTTGAATATATATTACCTTTACTTACCTTGAACTATGATTTGAATGTGTGTGGATATTGGAGTCTTATTTGGTGGTGCCTAGATAAATATCTTGATGTTAGAAAAAAGGTTGGGAGGTGAGCCCACCTTTTGCTAACTGAAGTTGCACTTGGAGTGAAGAGGAGCTTGTCTTCAACTATTGACTACTCATTATTTTTTACTTTGTATAATTGGATATAAGCCAATGGTTAGTTTTTATCAAATTAATTTATTGTATTTATGTATTAATTATTGATTGTGGGCCTAGTGTGAGCCACTATTATTATAAATTTTACTAGATACATGTTCTAGTTATTACTGCACAAGGATATTTCATAATTTGTTTAGTATATAAGATTAATAAACCTCCTTGTGAATGATCCTTGTTGAAAATAGAAACTTTGTGGAGGCTAATAGATTCATGATTGAGCTTGGAAAATTTAATGTCCGTAATAAATAAGAATATATATGTCATTAAGTTGAATATCCTGTGAATTCTTGTTCATTACATCTTAAGTTACCTATAATGGTGTTACTTTAAATTAACTATACACACACACACACACACACACACATATAAGGAAGAATAATTATTACATGGAGCCATGTGATTTAGGTTGTTTATGCTTAGAAGAGTAAGATTTATGGTGTTTTGATTTTATGATTATGGCTATGTCAACCCAATCATAATATGGATTTTGATTAGCTATTATAGATATGGTGGCCTAACCTTTACTAAGGATCATTCTAAGAAAAATAATATTTTTAATAACTCTTAGAAAGAGTACCACTGAGGATATCATAAGGCCTTGAATGTAGATATGATAGAAGGAATCTATCAACCAGGGAACAACTCTAAAGCATGTATGAATATTTTAATAAGTTGTTGAATATGTTATACTTGGTCTAAATTTCTTGACATTCAACCTAAGAAATGAGCTTTGTGCCTCCTCATGTATTTTATTAGAATTAAAACTATGGACTAAATGTTGACCACTTTCTAGTTCTAAACCTAGAAATGGGTCAACCTAATGCCATTGAGTTTTAATCAATCATTAGTCTCATGGTTGTCATTCTTATTATGATTTTGTATGGTGTTCAAGCAGTTCACTATTTCTCTTGTTACAAATTTTCTTTTTTAGTTTTCATATATCCTTTCTATTGGTCAATTTATAGCTATATAACTAGTAATTGGCCAACCATATAGCTTGGATTCATGATCCATCATTGACACTATGGTTATTAGTCATGTCATGAGTTGAGAGGGGTGTCTAGTCATCTCATTATTTGGTCATTATTCAAACTTTCCTTCTCAGTCCTTATAGGCCTTTATACCTCATTTTAAGGATGAGTCATGTAGTGTCATGGTATTCAAAATTTCCTAGTTGGTCCTTATCCACCTTGAAGGGCCATAAACATGATAAATATGAAGTGATGGATACAAATTGTGAAGATAGATTGATAAAGTTCTAAAGACACATTGGTCCCACACAATCATCAGAGGTGTGCCAATTTTTGAGGTTTCAATAAGAGTTATAAGGATGTTATGAGGAATAATTAAGGTTTACTTAACCATTGAGGTGTTCCATATGTATTATCATGGTGATCAAATTGATAAACCTCTTTTGAGGTGATATGCTTGAACATAGTCAATGGTTTTGATCATAATGAGATGTTATTTGGCCTTGATTGACCACTAAATCACCCCATAAACATCCAAAATACCTTATTAGCCTCATTAATCCATCATGAAATGGTTCAATACTTGATTTAGGCCCATTAAAATCTTAGTCAATGCTAATTTCCTCCAAAATGGGTCCACATGTGTTAAATTATGACCTTTTAGCTCCCTTCAATTCGTACCACTAATTCAAATGTTATATTCCCCCTATCTTCCCTCCCCAACACAGCTACATTTTAGGTCTAAAGCAAGAAGTTTTATAGGAAAAATGGTAGTTTTTAAGTGTTTCTTCAATAATACAGATTCATATTGTACAGACTAACTCAACCAAATACATGTTTCTATAGGAGGTCAGAGGGATAAAATGGTGAAAGGAGAAGTGTTTTTAGTGTTTTAGGAGATCAAAACCATTTATCCAATACTTTGATCTCATTGGCATATTTAGAGGACCCCTCAAGTTTGTACTTATTTCATACAATAGAAGGTGAATGGGGGTCCAAGATATTGTCAATGGAAAGTATACTTAGGGAGATAATCACCCATGGATTTTTATTGAGGTTAAATTCATATCCTATATGAATAGTCATTATTAAGTTAGGGAACCTTTGTTCCCCCTAATTTTCATAGGCACATTTGGAGTCAATGGTTCTCAAAGGATTTTTCCTCATTTGCTAAAACTAATCATGGATCCTATTCCCCTAAGTCTTGAAAATTCCTTCCATGGTACTTTCAATATTGGGTTCACATGTATGAGCTTGTGTGGCTTGCAAATCCCCTTGATTAGTTTTTATGCATGGTATGCAGACAAATTTATGTAAAGAACAAATTTTGGTGTCTCCATCAAAAGCTATAGGTAGGGTTAAGAAGTTGGTAAATATGTTTCAAGACTCTTAATGCCTCTTTATTTATATTAAAATTTCAATACTCCTCTTATTACCCTAAGACATCCCAATAAAAGAGGAGGGATGTATATATTCCAAGGTCACTATATGATAGAGATTGTATGCATAATTAAAGGCATCTACAGGACTTCTAATGTGTCCTAAAGAATGTAATATGGTGTTGAAATGGTAATGAGATATATTAACAATCCTCAGGATAACTTTCTCTGCACTTTTGATGGATTCATAAGCCTACAAGCCACTCTCTATGTCTTTAAGTCCACTCAATCACCATTTAGTAGTGTTTAAGGTTCTTTGTTAAGTTTAAGGTATTTTTGAGAATTTGAGATTTCTTTTTGGGATTGTATACACCTAATTATTACATTAAAACTTTCATGTTTGATTAGGTATACATCAAAGAGTATACAATATCCACTTATATTTATCTTAGCAGGAGTCTAGTGTCCATTCCATATCATTCTCACACTTGTATTAATACACTATGTTTCCACTATCATTAGACTATATTAACCCTATTTCTATGTTCATTCCACTCCAACCTCCTCTACTGTTAACCTCCTTCATCCATCTACCCTAAATTAGAGATTAGATCATCCCATGTTGACCCCCACATTATAATAAAATCATCAAGACCATTGAGATCATCAGTAACTAGACCTATATGGTCATATAACAATTTTGGAGTGCAAAATGGAGCACATATAGTCAGTTACTAAAGAAACTATAGCAGGCCCTTAGTAGGAGCTATGTGAATCATCCAAGGTGAAAAGGTTAACATGAAAATCATGGAATATGCATTATAAAAGGAGTTAAATTTTATGTGTACTAATCATTTCATGAGTTCAAACACTAAATAGGTCTTATCTTTCTTAACATAGGCCTTGTAAAAAATACTATAGGTAGTTAGAGGTAAAGGAAGGTAACAATTGACATTGCTAGCATATACTAGTGCTTCCACCTCATAAGATCTTAGAGAAGTATAATACATACAAATGAGAGTAATTTTAACATATTTTAGGGTGTAAACGTGATAACCATTACCCTTGAAGAGGTAGAATGACATCATCACAGTAATAAGAGCATATAGTCTATGTATGTAGGAGACATGAGTTGAATGAAAAAATGGGTTATGCAAGAAATTAATGTTGGAGGACTATCACGTAATAATTATGGTAATTATAAGAATTTTTTGAGAAAATATAACTCAACAAAAACCTTGTAAAAAAATGTTATATGCCACATCCAAAGTTTACATGTCTTAATGGTTAGTCAAAAGGCAATTTGGAGCTATTTTTGGCTAAGACAGTAATATGGGACCCTTCCAAGCACAAAAGGCCTCTAAAATTAGTAAAAAATGTGGTAATGAATTACTAAAGAGGCCCATATGTTCACTTGGCTAAGGAAAATATTGGGTATACCCACAATTTTATCTCATACCAAAGATCCTCTAGTGCAAGAAAAGAATGAGTTAAGGTCCCATCGTAGGTTTAGGAAGTCTGCAGTCTATTTGAGATCCATAGGAGATATTTTTCCACATGAATATTGAATTTTTAAGGTTCCTAAACATTTTATAGAGACTAAATTCTTATGCCAATAGTCAAATCCTTAAGAGATGAAGTGACATAGGTAAGTAGGCAAACTCACACATAGACCTTGGTGGCACCTTAGGACCTCTACAAGTTATTGTAACCAACCCAATAGATTAAGTGAGGAGTGTGAGAATTTTTTAGACCCAAAAAAAGGGTTTAAAGTGTATTTAAGTGGAAATATTAGTAAAAACACCATAAAACCTAGATTTAACTAGCTCACCTACATATAGGCAATTTGAGGGGAATTTTCAAAATCTCACCCACTATACCAAAAGCATACTTAGATCTAAAGCTCCTAGGGAAATTTAAGTATCCCTATGGAATAAATTTCATGCTAGGTTGATTGGAAATAGGGGGCTAGGCTGTATGAATAAATGTTAAGAAAATAAGGACTCAAAACTACTTACAAATAAACCTAACCTCACCTTCTCATGTTCATACCTCCAAGGATCCTTTTATGGGAATATATATTATTCATGAGGGATGAGGGGGTCAATTCCATAAACATCCATGGAATTTGTTTTAATTTTGGATGTTTTTACTCTATGAACCATCATTAAGATGGTGAACATCTCAAACCTTGCACAAAGCCCATAAATGACCTAATGATGAAATATCACTTCAAAAACCATTCAAATGAAGGGATTAAGTCATTAAATTACCTTTAATGTCTTATAAGGTCCTATAAGAACCACCATGGATTGTTGGTTGGCATGTTAAGATTTAAATTTATATGGAAGAGGCTTAGAAAAACTATTTTGAGATCACGAACTAGGGTATAGAGAACATATATATAAAAAATGAGTTAAAGAGGGAGATTGTCTACCAAATCATATAAATAAGACTTTTTGTGGTCTCCATTCTAACCTCCATGACTAGTCTATCAGAAAAAGAGTTAAAAGTGTTGGAAAACCTAGCTATATGCACTACCAATAGGATAATTGGCACTATAGAATCAATAATGCTACTATTTAAGGTATACAAAATGTTTTACAAGTCATAAATGAAGAAAATGTGGATCATAAACCATTATATAGGTCAAAGTTCATGGTTCAATTGTGCACATAGAAGAATGTTTATCCTTCACCATAACTATGCCATTAAGGGGTTAGAGAAAAATAGAGTTTGAAGAGTTAGATTGTTTTGAATCCTCTTTTAGGACATCATTGCATTGCTATGAATCCTAGGCCTTGGGGAAACCATTGTAGTACATCTTTCTACTTGAAAACATGTAGAAGTCATTTAAGGAGCAAAATATTCACACAAGAATCAAACTCAAGTGCTTACCATAGCTTGAGGGTTACACATGGAGGGTTGAAGTTTGTAAGGAATTTCAAAGGGATTATTGGCTTCGGGTTGGTGCACTTAGTTCATAAACCCAAGCTTATACCTTCAATAACTAGGCCTAAGACTCCTAAACCCCTTAAAACCTCCCTTAAACCTTAATAATAACCAATCTAGAGAGTTTTAAGTATAAATGCATTATTTTGATCAAAAATTTCTTTTCTATCACTTGGATCAATTTGGGGACTCAGGAGGGCTCTTATTTATTGTTTCGGATGGTATGAAAACTATAAAGATACCTCTTTAAGAGGAAAATTTGTAGGGTTTTAGTTATATCTTATGTTGTAGAACCTAATGAGGAATTCTAAACCATGGGAAGAGTAGGTTTAGGACTTGTTATATCTAGCAAACATCAATATAACTCATGGAGCTAATTATAAGTGTTATCATCATCTCCATATAAAATACCATTCCATGAGGTAGTCTAATTAGCCTAGTCATGTAAATATAATGTGTGTTATAGGTGAAATACTCTTTAATAATCTAAATGTCAATATATTAGAGGTTATATAAAGACTCTCTAAGTTTCATCAAATGAAATTGGAGCCTAATTTCAACTATTAGATGACTCACACAGTGGATCTGAACAAAAAGTTAGAGATCAAATAACACAAGCCTACTTATCATGTAAGTAGAAGGATCTAGTGATCAAAGGGTGGTATGAGGCCATTAATGGACCATATATATGCATTGTAACAATCATTTAGTTTATCCTACACTAAAATGGGAGCCATTATTATAGGTTAGAGGTAGTTTTATAAACCATTTAGCATACATATTGATGGAAAGGTTGGTCAACACATCAAATGAACCTATTTGCACCCCATGTGTGTTGCATAAATACCAAAGGATGGAATTTTGAGCTATTTTTATAATTTTTAGGGCATTAATGAGGTAAATTTAATGAGTTAAAGCCTCCATAATACCAAAATTTATCTCATTAATGGAGTGTCAATGCTCAAAGAGAGGGATAAGCTTGTGTAACTTACCTAGGCTACTTTGGGATAATTTATAACCCCTCATACACTTGAATTTATATTTATTATCTTCAAAATTCTCTATAAAAATAGTCATTTAGATATTATTTTCCATCCCTCAATTAGGTGTAGTAAAGCTTTACCAAAATCACTTTATAAACTCTTTTAAAGTAATAGAAGATAGTTTCAAATTCTAATTGAATGTTAATTATACTTAATTGGAGTTTGATATATAAGAATATATGATTAAAATCATTGTCTATATTTTCTTCATGTACCTAGATTCACTTTTTTTAGTTTCTTGTAGGTTGTATGAAGCATTTTAGAATAATATTTTTCTTGAAGTGTCATGAGTCCATAGTGTCTTGAACAAACATATCTCCTTTTTTCCCTAAAGTTTCAAGTCTCTCTTCAAAATTAATGAAAAATAATCATGATTGAAACATTGGTGAAGATTTGATCAACCCTTATCTTCATTAGATACAGCAGTAGTCATCAAAATAAATATTTGAGAGTAGATCATTCATTAATTGGTGCATCACCACCTAGGTTAGATTATTTATTTAATTTTCACATCCTTATCCCTTTTATTTGTTAAATATTTAGGTCTTATAAATAAATATCTTTTCATAATATGGTAGATATCCCCTTGAAAAATATAGCTTTGACCTATACATTAGACAACCCATAGTCTAAGGTCACTTCCATGTTGGACCAGGTTTAAGGATAGGATTTGAATACTTATCTCCTCATTTAGGGTGAAACATATAAGTATAATAGTTTTGGCATGCATATTGGGACAAAAATAAAGGAATTTAGACATATATTTGATAAATATTGATAATATGGAAGGACATTTGGAGGGATTAAGATAGTCACTAGTAGATTAAAAGGTAAGTTTATGCACCAAATATCTACTAGATCAACTTCAAAGGTTAAGAAAATTTAGTTTATTGAATTTAAATTAGATATTTAAAGCATAAATAGGGTTCTTATTTTAAATTCCAAAATCACACCCCCAAATTCTCCCACATCTCCAAACTCTACAAATTTTTCCCATGCATAGTCTCTTAAAAGCCCACCAATCTCAATGGCAAGGCCTAGATTGTAATCCTTTATATATTTCAATGGTGGAATCCATTTTAAACTCTAATAATAAGATGATATCCCAGCTACATCCTTGAAAATTTTTCCTTATTTTACAAGAGAAAACTATACCACTCATGTGGATCACATAACCAATGTTACAAACCTATGCTCAAAGCATACTATCACCCAAGAGAATGTAGCCATGAGACTAATAGCCACATCCTTGAAATAAAAATACCTATAATTGTATATGGGTCTTAATACTTCCTTAATAAATACTTGGTATTAGTTTGGTGAGTGAATTTTCAAGCACTTTGAAGATAGGAGTGACCATGTGTCACTAGTTGAATAGATTACCTCAATTAAGAGGGAATCCCAAGAATCTATAGTTGATTTCAACTATATATTCAAAAAATATTGAGATAGAATCCCTACCATCATAAATAAATCATCCAATTATTAATTTATTTACTACTTAAGAACCTTAAACTCAGATGTTATAGTAATGATCCAATCCATGGGTGGGACAACTTTGTTTAAGGCTTATGAAATCTCTGTAAGGGAAAACATTGCTTAATATAAGTATGGAGATTAACTCCAAGACCACTCATGCCCATATTTATTAATATCCAACCTACTCCACCCACTATTACTCCATTTCCTACACCAAAAAATCAAGGGTAATCTAATGACACTCAAGTAGATAGGCTTGGGAAAATTGAAGACTTATTGATATCACAAAATAACAAGATGGTGGACTTAGATAGGTAGAATTAAAATAATATATAACTTATAAAAACATGTATCATCTCCCATACCAATAGTATTCTTATAATATGATTCCTTACACTCTAAACCAACAAGCCCAATTTTAAATTACACAAGCCAAACCATACAATAGTTACAAACCCATAGCTGCAAATAGCTCAAGAGATTTAGTAGCCACATAAAATAACCTTCAACAAGAAGGAAAATGGAATAAATCATGGGGGAAATATAATTATATGGTAATGCTTGAACTTAGAGAAACATATTAGAATATTGGTTGGCAACAAGTTCCTCCATTTCAAATCCATGACACAATGACTCCTTTACCACAAAGTCTTCCAATGACTCATGATGACTTTCCTGCCATGACACCATAAAAATTTATAAGAAAATAGCAATGTAATTTGTAAAAATCACTAGCTAACACCACTTTTGTGAACTTTTAATAAAGGGATAATTTATTTGAACATGTGGCAACAAATTTGGGGTACACTACACAAAAGGTAGATGACACAATTTCATCCCATATAAGGGATAAAAGGAGGATGTTGGATGATATTTTATGGAATCCTAAGGTATATTATACACTTACTCAAGTCACTTAATAAAATACCACTCAAAACATAACCACTAAGACCCTTCCAACTCAACAAACACCTTAGATACATTGGAAACATTAGAAGGCGCCATTTATTCCTCAAATCACTCAAGTGTCAAGTGATATTTCCACCTCTAATATGCACCCCAAGAGAACCAATATTTAATTCAAAATTATGTATCACATGAAGATTTCAAACATCATAATTTCTATGTGGGATACTATATCCATTATGTGGTAGAAATACATCTTCTAATAAGAGTTCTCCAAGCTCTCTCATGGGAACAAGGCAACTGATAAGGTAAGTACTATTTATGCCAATGATGGTTAACATAGTCAAGTTAAATCCCATAAGGTTTTTAATCCCCGTCCATTTTAATTCTAATTCATAATATGGGACTATCTTATCCATAATTATATTATAGATTTTGGTAGTACCATAACCTCAATCATGGCCAAAGTCATAGAAGAAAATTAGAACTCAAGTATGTGCCAACTAAGAAAGGTGTCTTGCAGCTAGATGGTTATCCTACCAAGACAATAGGTGCTTTAATAACCTAAATATAATATTATCAACCTACCCGAATTTCCTTGTTACTCAAGATGTCATGGTGGTTGATTTCCCCCATACTTTTCCCTATGCTTATCTAGGGACTTTACTATAAATATTGGGGTTTATCTTTCCTTTGATTGGTCATACATGGTATTTAGGAATATATATTGGACTAGGTTCACTATTAAGTTTGATTCTCTTTCAAGGTTCCACTTATAACCCTATATTCCCATTCCTTCAAATGTCAACTACACCATAATTGATGAAGATGAGAATGCTAGTGAGTAAGAGCCTAATGATCAGCTTGAGGGTATATAATATCTCTAATTGGATGAATTCATAGTTTAAAAACATGGATTTTTTCCTTAAAACACCATTGAAGAGGAATATTTAGGAGTGTAATGTATGCATGAGGAAGGTACTACTTTTCCTAGCCTAATAAGCGCAATTCAAGAAGATGATGGCTTGCAGACCTTATTATTTGATGGCTCAAAGTAAAGGAATGGTAGTGGGGATGGAGTGATGTTGGTTTCCCATTAAAATCATAAGTATTACTTAAATTTAATGTTCCAAGTTAGTTTCACTTCAAACATAGCTAAGTATGAAGCTCTTCTACATAGGTTACAAGAAACAAGAAAGAGAGATGTTAAAATCCTTCAAGTAAAGGGTGATAGTTACTTATTATTTAAAAATTAAGGGGTATTAGTGTATTAAGTAACCATTATTTGAATTCATATAAGCACTAAGTATGGGACATCATATAGTATTTCTTGGCATTCAACATAAAGTCCATATCAAGGGAGGCTAATCACCATGTAGATTGGCTTTAAACCATTGGAGATCAATATGAGATTATAGAGAGAGTCAAATATAATAAAATTAAGGCCAAAATAAAGGTAATATATGGGCTAGATGTATGTAATAATTAGGTGATTTGGAAAGTTTTCTACAATGGTGAGCAAATTATATGTTTTTTCATGCAAGAGGTAGAATTTTACCATAAGAATCAAGGAATGTTTTAACACCAATATGATCATCAAATAGTGAAATTGAGGTATAAAAATTTACATAAGGGACTTGTGACATTGTAAATAATCTTCAATGAATATGACTAGATGAGAAAGGACAAGGTATGTGTGTCTACTAATGAAGAGCATTATGAGAGGGTAGAAATCTTAAATGATAAGTTATTAAAGCTGGGGAGGGTTAATATAGTATAAGAGAGAGTTTCATTTGTTTCTTTGTTTCAAGATTATTTAGATGTATTTTAATGGGAGTACCATGACTTAAAAGGCTTTGACCACAAAGTTGCATAACACACTATATAATTAGAGAGCAATGCAAAGCCAATGAAATAAAAGTAAAGGCCTATCAACCCAAAGGTGGAGGAGTTAATGAGAAGGGAGTTTTTCAAGTTTATTGAGTAAAAGAAAATATTCCCCATCATACATTCCTAATGGGGGTAAAACCTTTTGCCAATGAGGAATAAGAATGGGGAAATATGATTATGTGTTGAATTTAGAGATCACAACAAGGTGTTTCTAAGAGACCACTACCCTTTGCCCTCAATGGAATAAATTATTCAAAAGGTCACAAGCTCTCAGAGGTTCTCATTACTTGATGGTTATTCTGATTACAATCAAATATTGGTAAAGGAAGATGATAGGCATAAGAATACCCTCACCATAAAGTGTGGCACTTATGCATACATGAAAATTCCCTTTGGACTATCCAATGAAAGGGAAACTTTATAAAGGGAAATGGATGTTAATTTTGATTGATTGATCAATGAAATAGTGCTCATCTATCTTGATGACATCACTAATTTCTCAAATGATCCAATAGACCACATAGCTCACTAAAAATTGGTCTTTCAAAGATGAAAGTAATTTAGAGTGTCATTGAATCCTAAGAAATGCATATTTACTATTTATGATGTTAGATTGATAGGTCATGTAGTGTCAAAATATGGTCTTTATATATGCCCTAAGATATTTTAATCCATTATATCATTAACCCTAACAAAACACAAGAAAATTCTACATAGTTTCTTGGGGAAGATTAATTTCATAAGAAGATTTATCCTAGTCTTTGTAGAGTTGGTCAAACCTCTTACTCACATGTTAAGGAAACACAAGGAGTTAACATGGAACTAAGAAGGTAAGAGGATATCTTATGCCATTAAATATTCCATATATAATTTTAGAAAGTAATTATACTTGTATGTTTTCTCTACCTTAGATGAAATTTCTACCATGTTAATGCAGTAGAATGGTGAAGGCCTAGAAAAACCTATTGCCTTCTTTAGTCAGACCTTAGAAGGATATGAAGAGAGGTATTTTTTTTTTATAAAAGCATGTGATTTATATGGTGAGAGGGTTGAATAAATATATGAACATAGTGTCAAATAGCAAGATCATACTCATGGTAGTACACCCAAGCATCAAGGAGCTCATACTCAATAGAGACCTCAATGAGAAGAGAGTTGGGTGGGTAAAAAAATTCATGAAGTATGAACTTGAAGTTAGAGTTACAAATATTATCATGGGTAGAGGGATATGTGAACACCTTGAATTAGAGGTAAAGGAAGGAAAATACCAAGTGTTGGTAGTCCATGATAGCAAACAAGTAGCTATAAGAAACACCCCTCTTAGCTAAACACATGATGTGATCATATTTATTGAATCAGGGCAATGTCTTATTGGGTTGGATAGAAACAATAGGAGGCAATTTAGGTTGAAAAATATACCCTATGTCTTGATAAATGGAGTAATTGTTAAGAAATAAATAGGAGACATGATTTTGAGGTGTGTGGAATCATGCCAAGTGGACAAGTTACTTGAAAAATTTCATGATGACCCAATTTGTGGGCACTTTTCTTCCAAGTTCATAGCCTCCAAGATCATTGGAGATGGGTAACTTTGGCCCTCATTATTTAGAAAAACACACTCTTGGGTGAGGAAGTGTTTAAAGTGTTCCATGTTTACTAACAAGCATAAGTTAGATACCCTTCCTTTGTAACTAATACAAGTAGAAAAACCCTTCACATAATGGGGCTTGTATTTCATAGGGATGATCCATCCCCATTTAAGTGATGGACACAAGTGGGTCATCACATCCATGGACTACTTCACAAGGTGAGTTGAAGTTTATACCCTCAAAAAAGAAAATGAGAATTATGTCCTAGAGTTATATGACAACCTTGTGACCAAATTTGGTGTGCCTTCAATAATCATTTTTGACAATTCCTTGCCCTTTAGTAGTATCAATGTATTTGAGTGGGATCTTTCACATGGAATCTACCTCAAAGCATATGTTGAAAAAAGTTGACCTTGTAAGTTAAATTAGGGCCCCTATAGGTAAAAAATTGAATTTTATATGTTATAAGGGGTCTAATATCTTGTCATGAGGTGTATTATAGTTCATTTTATGTTATTTAATGCTATATTAGCCTTGGTCTTAGCCATATTAATCTATTTGTCATTTTAGATCTTTTAGTAGGGTTTTAAGGGTCATAAATGCAAGTGGAATGGTTCCCAAGGTGTCTAAGTGTCCTAATTTCATTTAAAACATCAAATATGTCAGATTAATTGTTAGGAATGTTATTTTAATTAGAATATTGTAGGTTATCTAATTGAAGATGAAGTAATCAATGCAAAAAAGGTGAGTTTGACACTTGTACGATCCATGGGATAAGTTTACATGTGTGATAAGGTCATGAAATTAATATTAATCTTACTAAAACTAATATAAAATATTTACGTGATATGGAAGTGCCATTTTGAGCCAAAACTATTCTCCTCCTTCTTTACCTTTCTAGACATGCATAAGTGACCAATGATTTTGCGCTTAGTATGGACATTTGAAGATATTTTAGTTAAAATTATTTTTGGAGGTGATAGTAAACTTAGGGACCTTCAATTAAATAAAAATATTTTTAATAATGGTGTACTATTATTTATGAACCATCCTCATAAAGATGACTATGCTTTTCTTCTTATTATTTCATGCACCCTATAAGTTTTTCTCCATTTTGGGCAAGTCCATACAAACCAATTAGTGATTTTGAATACATAATATGTGGGATATCTTATTATATTATATACATTTTTATTTTCATGTTTCATTGTGTTTGGATGAGCAAGTTATCTCATGTTTTAAGAAGGTGCCACCATGTGTAGTCTGAGTCAGTTTTCCTGGTTTATAGAATGTTTGGCTCTTAGAAGAGGTCTCATATGAATGTGATGAAATTTTTACCATGAATAAATTACATATTTATCATCCTATATTCATTTTTTACTCATAACATCATATGTGGATCGTGTTTCTTAGTCTTGATATGCTCACAGTCAACTCTTTGCTCAATTTCACTTAGAACCATGTTGAAGCACATGTGTAGAACCTATTTAGCATTTACATGGAGGTGTTTTAGAAGTATAATGATGTTTAAAATACTATAATATTAGGTAAATTAATTATAATCCTTTAATTTTCAATAAGAAGAGACTGTGGTATTCATACTCAGCCACTCTCACATTCTACCATTGGTATGCACCTACAAGTTCCTTGAAAGAAGAATGTCATGTTGAAATGAAGTTTTTAATTATTAAAAATACTCAAAAATTTAAGGTAGTTCATTTCAAAATTTTAAGTAGGTACATGATTGTTGAAATTGAAACTCATCTTCTTTGCCTAAACACACAATCTGCCTACTATAACTCAATCTTCATCTACAAGAGTCTCCTTGTTGATGTCATACTGAGATGGATAATTTGATATTTTTTATAATATCTCAAATTAAAAAGAAGTAAATTTTAAGACTTGGTTAAATTATATAAACTATTCATAAATATAAGTGTCTTGCATATTTTCCCATTCTACTCCTCTGCCTATGTGTGACCATAACCACCTTCAGGTGGTCCTAGCAGAGGTAGGTCATTGTATGGGAGGTTGGAACATGAAAAAACTTTTCCTTGGGATTTTGGTAAGTGAAATTGACCATATTAGACCCAATTGAGGGATATTTTGGTAAATGGAGTTGAAAATCACTTCAACAGTTCAAATGACTATGTTTAGACCCTTTGTCCCTAAAAGTGCAAAATAGAGTTCCTAGGGGTTTTGTTGATATCTTGTAACATGGTTGCAGTGACTTTTAAGGAATATAGATGGTCATATATTATATTATCTACATGGGATAAATAATTTATAAATTTTGGAGTCAAAAAAGTCAGTGGAAGATAGTTGTTAAGAGACCTAAAATTGTGTTTTCATGTACTAAACTTAGGTAGTGATTACCTACAGGCTTGAGTCTAAAAGAGACCTTTTACTTCCCTAAGTTGCAAACTACAACATGATAAAATGTGTTAATGGTTTAAAATTATTGAATAAGAAATTTAAACTCAAGGATGTGCCAATATAGGATTGAGGAACAAGGTGGTAAATTCCATACACACCTATAGGTGGGTCTAACAACAAAATGTGCACTTACAATAGATTGTCAACCTGCATATCATTAATGAAAGGTCTTAAGAATTGGAAATATCACTATGGTATAGTGGTGAATATGAATTTTTTGATTTAAATATAATAAATAATGGTTTATTGGTAATGTTCTAAGGTCCAATATGTACCTATAAGTATTCCATTATGCAAAATACTCACCTATAGTTGGGAGCATAGATAGTGGGCTGGAAAAGTTGTCTAGATGGTGTCTTAGCCCATTAAATGTAAATAAAAGTATGATAAGGTGATATTTGGTTTTAAAAATTCATGGATGGTCTTAATACATAATAAAAAAAGTCCAATTATATAGATATACACCTATGAGAATTAAATAGGTAGGGTATCATAGTCAAGAGAGAGAGTTTATAGTTTGTGAGCTTAAGGTGTAGGTAAAAGGCATAAAGAAAGTTAAAATGATGAAATAATAATATTATCACCTTAATTAGATCCATTATGAATTTAATAATCTTCTTAATGTGTGTAATAATATTACAAAGACCTCTTAAGGCCCTGTATGCACCTACAACCAATTGTTGATAAATTTGGTAGTGAGTATAAAGGAGTATGTCTACGTGTTGGTAAAGCATGAAGATGAAGAAAATAGACAAAAAAATTAAAAAAGACCATAGGTTAAGTATATGAGGTTTTATATAGTGTATTTAAGGCCAAACCACATAATTCTACCTACAAGAGTGGTGTCTCGAGTCCAACATAGTCAGGGTTTGTACATATAGTCTTGAGAATTCAAGGATGGCAACGGGTAGATAGAGGTTTAAAGTGATGGATGGGTCTGAGTAATATTAATAATGATCATAATTGTCCATATAGGCTCTTTAAAATTCAAATAAATCAAATAAAGGGCTCAAATGATGCATAATACAATCCATATGAAATTTCTACACACAATCCATTTTACACAAGCCTGTCTTAGGTTTGTTGAGGTTGGGATGTCTATTCATAAGATCAAGGGATAAAATTTTGTGGAGATAATACTTAAAAGTTTAGTAATACTCTCCAATACCTATTTTTTTATAAAAATAGGGTAATTTCCTTCTATTTTGTCTCAGATAGAGGGTACTCCCATCATGCACAAACCCTGAAAGTTTTGAAGGAGATAAAAGGATGAGTTAGGACCTATATAGAATTTTTTATAAATTGTGATAATATGGAGTAAAAATTTTAAAAAATGGTAAATCAATTAAATAATTATCATTTTAAATATGGTGTTATATACTCTTAAGGTTTCAATCAAGTCCACTTAGGTATGGTTAGGTGTAAAGACCAAATAAGAGACCAATGTCACTTCAATATATATGAGGGAATTCCAATTGACCAAGACACATTTTTGTGGTAATAAAAGATGTTTATAAGTTATTGGATGTATGAATAACCATAAAAAATCTCATTTTAGGCTTGAAGGTGTAGATAGGCCTACTAAGCATGACTAGGCCTATAATCTAAAATGGAAGTCAACTTCATGTATATCCTTAGATGATCACTAAAATGGATTGGATAATGTTTAAAGGGTCACTATATAGGTTAATAAGCCATTAGGATGTGGGGGAAGCATAAATAAGCCATTTTTGGACTCAAAACCAACTCAAACCTATGTAAATTGGAGAAAGGAACTCGATAGGCCAATTTGAAGTGCTCACATCTTTAATGAGAATTTGCATGGAGGCAAAATAAATTTACATGTGTTATTAGGTTTCATCAAAAAACTTCTTGTGGAATTTTTTTGCAATTTTAATGTCAATTTTTTATGAAAAAAGCCTAAGAGGTCAAAATAGGCTAAAACCCTTACAAAAGCTTGCTAGTGACCAGTTTAAGGAAATGATGTTGGAGAGTTGATCTAATGACATATTTATCCTAGGATGATGATTTAAAATTTCAATATAATATCTCAGGCTACTCCCCATTCTTTTGGACTATACAAAATTGTACAGACATGGTACACAATAGGGTACTTTTGAATATTTTGTGTTGTATAGGTTATAAGAGGTTTAAAGAGATTAAAATCACATATAAGGTAATATTAGGACTTAATAAAATTACCCATATAAATTTAATTCCTTCGAACAACTCCTAAGTGCCTCAATAAACTGCTTCATCTTATCTAGTCAAAACTAGCATAGTGACCAAGCTAGTGAGAAGGGTGGAAAAATTCAAGTGAATTGATTTTAAGGTGTGCCTGATGACTCTAAGTCCATGTAGGGTACTTAAAAGTTTAATTCACTCAATACGATGTATTTTCATGGAAAAATGATATCTTTTTGGAGGCCAAGTGTGTAGGGTGCATGAAGGAAGAGTTATTCTGACTAAAGATGGTGATATCTCATTTTGGAAAGGTTGTAGATGACTAGGACTACAACCAATGCATGTATGAAATCCATCCCATTAATTAAAATTATAATACCTGTCCATAATCATTTTTGGTATGTTTAAATAGGTCTAAATCATGAAGGTTGTTTTCTAAGCTAGAATGAGAACCTTCATGCCACTTTGCAAGAGTTTCATGACTTGGAGAGCCACTTGTTACTTTTTAACTTTCATGGTTAATCCCAAATTATATTATAATTCCTAAATAACTCATTTTAACATCATAAAAAGTGTACTTTTGACCCTTGGAATTCTGTCTTCTCCTTTCTCTCTGTCAAGTTTTATAAAAACTAGCCTTTTTGGCTATTATATATACTCCACCTAAGTATGGAAAACCCCTAATAATTTTCATACCATTTGATCAAGAAAAATATTGATTTTTACTTATTACATTACTAATAATAGTGTGTTTACTTATATTATTGATTTTAATTAGTGATAACTCTTGTTTCCTTAGCATGTTATTTCATTCTCTCACTTATTTACAGTTGGAAAGCTTCTTCTTCTAGGGCATGTGAAGTGTTCTAAGAAGTGTTAAGGTTGAGTGATTTAGTATATTCACTAGTTATATCCAAGGCCTCTTGTCTATTCCTCCTATCCTAAACACTCATCAATAACCTAATAATGTAATATTGATGTGAGAAGATGCAAATTGGAGAAGTGTATATTAGGTTAGTCTCTTAGTTTCATGTGTAGCATGTAGCTAGTTGGGAGTCATCAAATTATTTGGTGTATCACCTCCATTATGATATTTTTATTTTATTTTTATCTCTCCCTTTCCCTCAAAATTTTTATGTGTAGTAGTGATCCAAAGTGGTACATCAAGGGAGTTATCCCTATCTAATGATTCACCTCATGATTAAGCTACCCACAAGACTATAGGTGTTTCAATTATACCACTTGGATGAGGAGATAATAAATATCCTCAAAGTGTGAAAATCCAAGTGAAAAAAAAATCCTTTAATTATTACCCATAGATAAATAGACTAGTAGAGTCCACAAATAAGAACTTGCTAAGAATCATCAAAAGGATTATGGAGGATAGTCAAAGGGAGTGACAAACTAGATTGAGGACTACCTTTTGGGTAAATATAGTGACACCTAATAAGGCTAATATAAACTCAAAATAACTTAATTTATATTTTAGAGAGGCAAGAATTACTCTCTCCCTTGACCTTCCTACATTAGAGCTTACCCCTCCTAGAGGATGACACTATGAAAGTGAGGATGAATGAATTAAGACAATTGGAGGAGAAAAGAGATAGTGCCATGCATAACATGTGGTATAATAAACATCAAGTGAATAATTAATTTTATAATATATATTAATATATAACATTTAAATAAGGAGATAGAGTGCTCAAGTGAGATGAGGACCATGCAAATCTTGGAAAACACTCCTAGTTTGATAGCCTTTAGAGTGGACCTTATATTATCACATGCTACAAGGAGAGAAATGTCTTTGATATTTTTTAATTTTAATGGTGAGATAATTCCCATCCCTATCAATGGGAGTTATATAAATTTTTGAGACTAACTCTCTTTCATGTTATTTTTTAAATAAGTAGGTAGGTTTGTCTTTTACCTCCAAGTGCTCTTTCACAAGTGTCATGTTTAATTTTTGGTCCTTACTAATTAGATAGTTGTGTGTTGTGTTATTTATTATTTCATTTTTTTTTTGTATCTAATTATTTCAATAGTATCCAAGGTTAAGGTATATCTTATGTTGCAGTCATGATCCATTTATTAGTCATCATGATTCTGGGTTCCATGACCAGCAGGCTGGTCAGGTCATCTGAGTCACCAAAAATGTTGGTCACTTTATAGTACAAGACATATAAATGGGCCAAAATTATATATTAGATTCATGATGCATCATTTACACTATGGATATTAATCATGTCATGAGTTGAGAGGGGTGTATAGTCATCCCATTATTTGGTCATGTTTCAAACTTGCCTTCTCAATCCTTATAGACCTTTGTACCTCCTTTAAATCCTAAGTCATGTAGTGTCATGGTGTTCAAAAGTTCCTAGTTCATCCTTATCCACATTGAATGGCCATAAAAATGATCATGATGTAGTGATGGAGACAAATTGGGAAGACATCTTGGTAAAGGTCTAAAGACACATTGGTCTTACATAATCTCAAAGGTATGCCCATTTTTGACCTTTCAAGAAGAATTATAGGGAATGTTATGAGGAATAATTGAGATTTTACTAAATATTGAGGTGTTACATATGTATTCACATGGTGATCCATTTGATAAACCTATTTTGAGGCCATATGCTTGAATATAGTCAATAATTTTGAACATAATGAGATGTTATTTGACCTTGATTAACCACTAGATCACCTAATACACCTCTAAAAGACATCATTAGACTCATTAAGCCATCATGGGATGGTTTCATACCTCATTAAGGATAAATATCATCTTAGTCAATGTTAATTTTCTCAAAAATGGGCCCACACATGTTAAATTGTGACCTTTCATCTCCCTTGAATTCATACCACTAAGTAAAATGTTATCTTCCAACCTATTTTCCCTTCAAAACACATGTTAGATATATTTTAGGTCTGAAGAAAGAAGATTTGAAGGAAAAATTCTAATTTTTAGGTGTTTATTCAATAGTAAAGATTTATATTATATGGAATTGCTAAATGAAAGAAATGTTCTTGATTAAGGAGGTCAGATGCATCAAATGGCGAAAGTAGTAGTTTGTTTTAGTGTCCTAGGAGCTCAAAACTATTGATCCTATACTTTTATCTCATTAGTATTTTTAGAAGACCGCTCAGGTTCATACGTATTCCATATAGTAGAAGGTGAATAGGGATCTAAGCTCTTTCCCATGAAAAGTGGACTCAAGGAGATAATCACCCATGGAATTTATCTTGAGGTTAACTGCATGTCCTTTATACCCCCTCATTTTCATTGGCATATTTGAAGTCTATGGTTTTCAATGGATTTTTACTCATTTACTAAAAATTATCATGTATCCTATTCCCCCAAGTCTTATTGAGTACTTTCATGGTGATTTCAACATTGGGTTCACATGTGTGAGCTTGTGTGGCTTGCAAATTCTTCATGATTTCTATCCATGGTCTATAGATAAATTTGTGCAAAGAACAGATCTTAGTGTCTTCATCAAATGCTATATGTAGGGTTGATAATTTGATAAATATGTTTCAAGACTATCAATCCATCCTTGTTCATATTAAAGGTTCAATACTCCTTTGGTTACCCTAGAACATACCAAGCAAAGATGTATGTATAAATTCCAAGGTCACTATATGACAAAGATTGTATGCATAGCTAAAGGAATCTATAGGACTTCTAGTTTGTCCTAAATCATGTAATATGGTGTTGAAATGGTAATGAGATGTCTAAACAAGCCTAAATATAACTTCATCCACTCTCATGATGGCTTCACAAGCCTACAAACTACCCTATGTGTTTTTAAGTTCACTCAATCACCATTTGGTAGTGTTTAAGGTTCTTTGTTAAGTTTAAGGTATTTATGAGAATCCAAGGTTTCCTTTTTGAACTATATACACTTTTATTTCACATGAAATCTTTCATGTTTGATTATGTATACATCAAGGAGTCTATAAGGTATATGTAGATTGGTATTAGGAGGAGTCTAGTGTCCATTCCATATCATTCTCACACTTATATTATTCCAACATGTTTTCATTGCCATTACACTATATTAACCCTATTTCTATGGTCATTCCACTCCAACCTCCTCAATTGCTACTCTCTTTAATATATATAACGTCCATTAAATATTAGATCATACAAATTTGACACACACATTTCACTAAAACCATCAATACCATTAATCTCAGTAGGCACTAGACTTGTATGGTCATATGACAACCTAGGAGTGGAGAGCACCTACAGTCAGCCACTAAAGTTACTATGGTAGGGCATAAGAAGGAGTGATGTTAATCATCCAAGGTGAAAAGGTTGTAATTAAAATAATGTAATATGTATTATAAAATAGTTTGAATGTGATGTGGATGACCCATCTCACAATTTCAAAAACTATATAGGGCATCTCCTTCTTAACATAGACCTATTAACAAATACTATATGCAGTTAGAGGTAAAGGGAGGTAATAGTTGACATTGATAACATATAGTAATGATTCCACATGATATGAGATTAGTTAATCACAATTCATAGAAAATGATATTAAAGTTCACATTTTTGAGGGTGTAAAATTTATAACCATTACCCTTAAAGAGGTAGAATGGTGTCATCATAGTCATGAGAGCACACAGTCTATGCAAGTATGAGACCTAAGTTGAATGAGAAAATGGGTTATGAAAGAAATTAATGTTGGAGGAATATTACCTAATCATGATGGTAATTATAATAATGTGTTTATAAACTCTAAATCAACAAAAACCTTTAGAAACAATGTTATAGGCCATATTCAAAGTTTATTTGCCTAAGTGTTCAGTCAATAGGAAATTTGGAGCTAGTTTTGGCTAAGATGGTGATATGTGGAAATTAAAATCACAAAAAAGACTATACAATCATCATAAATGGTATTCATGACTTAATAAAGAGGCCCATATGTTCACTTATTTGAGGCAAATCATGGATATACCCACTATTTTCTCTCAGACCAAGGCTTGTCTAGTGCTAGGAAATAGTGAGTTAAGGCCCATCAAAGGTTTAGGAGGTATAAAGGCTATTTGAGACCCTCAATAGGTTCTGGTCCAAGTTTATATTAATGTTTTAAGGTTCCTCAATCTTCTCTAGAGATTAAATTCTTTAGCCAATAGTCAAATCCTTAAGAGATGAAGTCACATAGGCAAGAAGGCAAACTCACACATAGACCTTGGTGGCATCTTAGGACCTCTAAAATATATTTTAACTATCCCAATGGCTAAAGTGAGGAGTTTTATCATGTTTAAGACCCAAAAAATTTGTTTCAAGTGTCATTAGGTGGAAAAAGTGGCCCAAACACCATAAAACCTAGCTCAATCTAACTCACCTGCATATAGGCAATTTGAGGGGCATGTTCAAATGCTCACCCACTCTACCAAAATCATCCTTAGAGCTATAGCTTCTAAGCAGATTTAAGTCTCACTATGGAATAAAAATTCATGGTAGGTTGATTGGTAGTATGGGCTAAGCTGGATGAATGAACATTAAGAAAATAAGGACTCAAAACTACCTGCAAATAACCCTAACCCTACCTTATATTATTAATATCTATAAAGAGACTTTACATGGGAATATATCATGTTAATGAAATAAGAGGCGTTCAATTACCTAAGAATCCATGGCCTTTGTTTTAAGTTTTTATGTATGTACTCTATGAACCATTGTTAATATGGTGGATGTCTCAGACCCTACACAAAGCGTAGAAATGACCCAATGATGAAATATCACATAAAAACCCATTAAAATGAAGGGATTCATCCATGAAATTAACTTTAAGGTATTATAAGGTCCTTTAACCACCACCATGGATCCTTGGTTGGCACATGTAGATTTAAATTTATATGGAAGAGGCTTAGAGAAACTAGTTTGAGCTCAAGAACTAGGGTATAAATAAAATATATATATGAAAAATGATTTGAAGGAGGGAGAGTGGATCCAAAATCACCTAACTAATCCTTCTACTGGTCTCCCTACTGACCTCCATGACTAGTCTATCAGACATAGAGTTGCACGTGTTGGAACACCTAGCTATATAAACTACAAAGAGGATAATTAGAATTATAGAGTTAATAATGCTACTCTCCAAGGTATCTAATATGTTTTTCCAAGTCATATATGAAGAAAATGTGGCTCATAGACCATTATATAGGTCAATATTCATGGTTCAAGTTTGCATACATAAGAATCTTCAACCTTCACCATGATTATGCCATCAAGGGGGTAGAGCATAATATAGTTTGAAGAGTTAGAGTGTTTTGAATCATCTTGTAGGACATAATTGAATTTATATGAAGCCATTTGGGATATCCTAGGCCTTGGGGAAATCATTAAAGTACATATTTCTACTTGTAGACCTAAAAAAGTCATTCAAGGAGTAAACTCTTCATACAAAAAGCACACTCAAATGATTACCATAGATTTAGGGTTACATATGGATGGTCTAAATGTTCATGGGAGGTCGAAGGGATTATTTTCTTGGGTTTGGTGTACTTACTTCATAAACCCAAGATTAGACATTTAAAAACTAGGCCTAAGATGCCTAGACCCTCTAAAACCTCCCTCAAACCTCCCTTAAAACCTAGTAATGACTAATATAGAGAGGTTTTAGTAGAATTGCATTATTTTTATTATAAGTTGTTTTGTATCACTTGGATCATGTTGGGGACTTAAGAGGGATCTTACTAATGGTTTTGGGTGGTATAAAACCATTATGGATAACTCTTAAAAAGGCAAATTTATAGGGTTTCTATTATAAATTATGTTACATAGATTAAAGAGGAATTATAGACCATGGGAGGAGTAGTTTTGGGATTTTTTATATCCAAAAAACATAAATACATGTCATGGAACTAACTATAACTATTCTCATCATCTTCATCTAAGCTGCTAGTTTGTGAGGCAGACCAATAGGTCTAGTCATGTAAAGTTAATGTGTGTTGCATGTGAAATAATCTTCAATAATATTGATGTTAATACACTATATGTTATCCAAGGACTATCTACGTATCATTAGATGAAATTGGAGCCTAAGTTCAACTGTTGGATCACTCACATGGTGGATATAAATAGAAAGTTGGAGATCAAACAACATAGGCCTATTTATCATGCAAATGGAAGGATATAGTTAGTAAATGGTGGTATGAGGACATTAATGGACCACATCAAAGCATTTTAATAGTCATATAATAAATCATACACCAAAATGAGATCCATTATTTTAGGTCAAAATTAGTTTCATGAACCATTTGGCATGCATATTGATGGAAAGGCTACTCAACACCTCAAGTGAACCTATTTACATCCCATGTGTATTTCATAACTACTAAAATAGGGAATGTTGAGATATTTTTATAATGTTAAAGGAATTAATTAGGTCAATTTGAGGAGTTACATCCTCCATAATTCAAAAATTTGGCTCATCAATGAAGTGTCAATGCTCAAAAAGAGGAATAAGCTTGTATAACTACCTTATACCACTTTGGGCTCATTTATGACCCCTCTTATGCATAGATTTTGTTTTCTTGTCTTCCAAATTCTATATAAAAATAGGAATTAGGATATTTTTTTCCATCCCTTGGTTGGGTATATAAAATCTCTACCAAAATCACTTTGTAAACTCTTTTGAAGCAATAGAGGATAGTTTTAGATTTTGATTAAATCTTACGTATAATTTATCAGAGTTTGATATGAAAAATGTATGTTTAAAATCATCATCTATATGTATTTAATGTACCTAGATTAAATTTTGTTACTTTTTAAAGGTTGTATGAAGTGTTAGCAAGTAAGATTTCCCTTGAAGTGTCATGAGTCCATAGGGTCTTACACAAACCTATCTCCTTTTGTCCTTCAAGTTATAGGTCTCTATTCAACCTTCATGCAAAATACTCATGATTGAAACATTTTTGAAGATTATAATCAACCCTTGTATTCATTAAACTCATCAGTAGTCATCAAAGAAAATAATTAAGAGTGGATCATTCATTAATTATTGCATCACCACCTAGGTTAGATTCTTGTTTTATTTTTCACATCCTTCTCCCTTTTCTTTGTGAAATATTTATGTCTTGAAAAGCACTGTATTGTGACAATAAGTGAGTTATACCCATGAAAACTAGATGTGTGATGTACAAATTAGACAACCCATAGTCTAAGGTCACTCCCATGTTGGACTAGGTTGGAGGATATGACTTGAACACTTTTATCCTCAACTAGGGTACAACCTAGAACTCCAACACTTTATAACTTAAATCAAGTGTTGTCATAGTGGATGATAATTTGAAAAGGCCCTTGGTAACTTTTATGGAGTTCCAATAGTGGAAAAGGTAAAGGTAAATTGATAAGGTAGTCTAATGAGGACTCATAAACACCTTCAATTTGCTTATTCACTTAAGGTATGTTCATATTTCAAGTTTGAATAACATCATGAAAAGCATCTTAGGATTCATTTTAGGTCTCTAATAGGTCATAAACATCTTTTCATATGATATTGACATGATATTTAGTTGATATGCCTCTTTAGGGTCATATATGTGTGCCAAAGTAATTTTTTCTAGTCATAATGAGACCTAATTTGGCTTTGATAGACAACCAAGTCACCTCACATAAATTAAATAAACCTCATAAGCCTCATAAATCCATTAATAGATTATTTCATACCTCATTGAATCCATTACCTTCATGTTTAATGCCTCAATCCTCCCAGATGGGCCCCACACATGATGAATAATGACTTTTCAACACCCTCAATTCATACCATTAGGTTAAAAATGTCACATGACCCCTATTTTCCCTACAAAACATATGATAATGATGTATTTAGGTCTAAAATAAGAATAAATGTAGGGAAATTAGAGGTTAAAAAGGTTTCTCAAGTGGTATAGATCTGTACAGTATGGACCAGCTTAAGTGGAGTCATGGTTTTGCAAAGGGAGGTCAATAATGTCAAATAGGGAAGAAATCAAGGTTTTTCAGTGAAAAATAAGCTTAGAACCATCCTATCTTCTCCTTAATCTCATTGGTAGACTCAAAAAGTTCTTCATGTTTACACTCAAACTGTACAGAGGGGAGAGAATGGAGGCCCAAGTTCATAACCAGAGAAAATAAATTTAGTTAGCTTCTACCCATGGGAATTTATCTTGGAATTTTTATCATGATCTATATGAACATTCCTTAAGAACTTAAGAAATATATATGTCATCCTAGACTACATAGACCAAGTTGGATAGAATGGTTTTCATGGATTCTTGGCTTGCCTTCTCAAACAAATTCTTGATGTTATTTCCTCAAGTCTTAAAAAATATTATCATATCACTTTTAGTACTTGAATCACACATGTGAACTCATAGAAATATAAATTTTTTAAGACTAGTTCCTATGTGTAATATATAGGCAAGTCTATGAAATGGATAGGGGTTGAATATCCTCATCATAGGTTGTTGCCTGAGTTGAAGATTGGTAGAGTTTTTTAAAGTTTCCCCCTTCCTCCTTACTCAGGAGAGAGGTCCAATAGCCTCTTTTCACTTCAAAATATCTTAAAGAAGAATGAGTTTATATATATGTGATAGACACTATGGTGAACATTGTATATGATCTAATGGCATCTGTAAAGCCTTCAAATATAACTAAAGAACATGGAAGGATGTGTTTAATTAATAAAAAATCATCATCATGACCTTTTGAAAAAGCTTATAGACCTATATGATAGCCTTAAAGTCTCAGAAACCATCCTCCTTGCCTCCAAGCTCACTCAACCATTTTTAGTAGAGTTTAAGGTCTTTTTTCAAAAATTAAGGTTCCTTAGAGATTCTTAGGTTCCATCTTTTAGTTATGTATTCTTCATTTCTACCTCTAAAGTTCCATGTTTCCTTAGGGATATCTATGAGGATTTATAAGATTCATTAATTCTATCAAGTAAGGTTCCTCACACTCCATCTCACTAATTTTTCATAATTATGTCATTTCACATGTTTTACACTACCATTCATATTGTGTCAACCCTAGTTTCATGTCCCACAATCTATATCTCTTCATTGTCACCATCTTCCATTCATCCACCCTTCACTCCATGTCTAGATCATACCAATAGACCTTCATACCCCATTTTAACCCTTAATAACAATGAATCCATATAATTATTGACCTATGTGGTCATATATCTAAATAAGGAGGAAGATAGCCACCTAAATCCAACCCTTTTAAGCCTATTCTCAAAGAGTCTCCAAATGGAACTATGTAGACCATTCAAAGGCATGAGTATTGGTGTGAGTATGAGAGGATGTGCATCCTAAAGAGTTGAATTAATTTTTGGGTATGTTATATGAATTTACAGTGACTGTAAATCACCTTCCTCTCATAAAAACATGGTACTTGGGCCCCTATACATAGTTAGGTTATATAAATGTGTACCTACAATAGTGTTAATGCATATGAAGAACCATATTTTAGTTATGGTAAAAATGTAACATGCATAAAATGATAAAAATGGTTCATAATAAAATAAAGTTAAATTTTTATGGCTATCACATCTAAGAAGTCATAGGAACATCAACATAGGCTTTAGAACACACATGCATACTCAAACATGAGCCCTAATCTTAAGAAGGGTAGTGTATACATTTAAAGAGAGAGAGTTGGAAAATATCAATATGAGATTATATTCATCCTTGATATATGTGATGTATAATCCATTATCATAAATACCCCAAGAAATAATAATAGGGTCATATTCAATATTTCATGCTCAAACACACAGTCAATAGGTAGTTTACTACCAATCTAAGCTAAAATGATAGTTTAAGGCATTTATAGTCATGAAAAAAGCCTCAAAATTCAGTAAAAATTGTCACCATGACAAAATAAAGGTATATATGACTCCATTTTGGATATAAAAATAGTGTGTATACCCACTATTTTATCTTAGAAAATCCCTGTGTGTGATAATTAGTTTTATGGGTTGAAGGGTGGATCCATGCCATGAAGGATCTATAGATAGTTTTGGATCCATATAAAATTTTAGAGTAGTGAAAAAATATGGTAAGGGTCCTTATACCTCTTCCAAAGAGGTCAAGAATCAGAGTTACATTAGGTGTTGTATGGGTTAAGCTAATATATATGGGTACATAAGCCTACTCACAGACCCTACTACATCTTAAGGTTCCTACAAGCTCTTTAAACAAGTTGTATTATCAATTAGGGGTGTGATAATATTTTAAATACCATGTTAAGGAGGTTTCAAGTTCAAATAAGTTAAAAACAAAGTAAAGTGGCTTCAAAACCTTTCTTGAGCCACTCACCCTACACACAATTAACTCGAGAGCCAACTTCAAGTGCTCACCCACTTCATCACATAAATGCTCAAGGCCAAATATCTTAGGGAAGTTTAATTCTCCCTATGGAATTAATATTCATTAAATATTTTTTAGTATTTGGGGGCTAACATTTATGAATGAACCTTAAGAAAAAAATTAGTCAAAATTGGTGTGCAAAAAACCCTAGTGTCACCTTTCAATGTTCCTATCGCCACACACCCTTTGCATGGGAACTTGGCCCATTCATGGAATATTAGTAGGTTAATCCAATATAGATTCATGGAATTTTTTCTTGTTTTGGACATATGTATGTTATAAACCATCATTAAGATGGTGTACATATCAAACCCTTCATAAACCCTATAAGTGACCCAAAGGTGGAGTTTAGCCTCAAAACCCATCTAGATGAGGTGGTTTAACAATGAAAAGACATTTAAGATATAATTAATCCTTATTAGAATCATAGTGAATCATTTATTAACATGTGGAGTCAAACTAGATGGAATAGGCCTATAAGTGTTAGTTTGAGCACAAGATAAAGCATATGGGGAGTGTTTGTGTACATAATGAGGTCAAGGAGGGAGAATGAGTCTTGAATAATTTAAACAAGTCTTCTAATAGTCATTAAAGTGACCTCTATTTCTAGTTTTATAGTGCTAGAAATAATGACTATTTTAATTCATGGTTATGTGCATCTAAAGGGGGTCAAAAGGCTTGATCAAGCCATTGATACTACTTTTTGATGTCTTTAAGATAGTATTCAGGTTGGGAACAATGCAAGAGTGTCCTGTAACCCTAGGTTTTGTAACCAAATTCATAATCTAAGTCTATATATATATATATATATATATATATATATAATAGAGACTAGAGCTTTGATCTCTACACAAATTGTACCAAATTCATGTCAATAGACCTCCTCACTTTCCCTAAATTGTTAGGCTCCCCATGAATAGGATCCAAGCCATGATGAGCATTTGAAGATGCTCTTAAGGTGAGAAATATGCAATTTTGGTAGTTTTTGGATGTTTGAAGGTAAAAATGAATAAGTATAGTAGCTTTTTTTGGGATCTAAATTTATAAGGATGTGTCCCAACATCATGATGGACTCTCCCTTTAATGTTTGAAGTGTTATTAATACTCAAATGGACCTCTCCTCCACATTTTAGTGACAAAATCATAGTGAAAATCTTTATCAAGGTCCAAGCCATATACATATGATGAGCATTTGAAGATGCTCTTAAGGTGAGAAATATGCATTTTTGGTAGTGATAAAATATGATCTTATGCATGGGGACAATATATATAGTGACAAAATCATGGCTTGGATCTGATGCATGGGGAGCCTAAAAATTTAGGGAAAGTGGGGAGGTCTATAGACTTGAATTTGGTACAATTTGTGTAGAGATCAAATCTCTAGTCTCTATGAACCAGCCTTAAGACCCCCTAATCACTCTTAAACCCCCTTTAAACCCTAATAGTGACTTTAATAGGAATTACTAATGAAAAATGCATTTAAACACTCAAGAATTGCTGGACTAACACTTAGAATATGTTTCTATCTTAGAGTACCTCATGTCCATGGCACTTGATGGTATGGAGGCTATACATACATCTCCTAAAAGTGTAAGTTTATGGGGTTTAAGGTATAAATATGTTTTAGAGCCTAACCAAGAGTTATAAATTATGGGAAAGGTAATTTCAAGGCTTTTTCTACATCTCAAACAAAAAAATTATTCATAAAAGTTCTTTAAGGTGTCTCTATTAGCTCCTTTTAAGTAGCCAATATGTGAATCTAGTCTAAGTAGTTTAGTCCTACAAGGCAAATGAGTTGTAGGTAAAAGATAGTTGGGAAGTCCTAAGTGTAGATTTAAGGGGTTAACTAGATAATATTTTAGGTATTCTCTAATGACTTGAAAACCTAATTTATCAATTATAATCACCTAATAAGTAGATGAGAAGAAAGATGAAGAATAGATAGAATAAGCCTACTTAACATGTAATTAAAAGAGTATAATAGGCATAAAATGGAATTATGGCATTTATGAATCATATTTAATCATTTTTAACTATCATCTATGTGATCATATCAAAAATTTAAGACCAGTATGATAGGGTAGAAGTAGTTTTAAGGATAAATATATAGGCACATTGAAGGAAAGGTTTCTCAACACCTCTTGGAGGCTTATCCACACCCCTTTTGCATTGTGTAACTAGAAGGAATATTGGGACATTTTTATCATGTTCAAGGCCTCATGAATTCAGATATGGGAGTTACAAATTCCATACCTTCTTTCAATTCTAAATTGGACTCATTGAAAAAGTGTCAACCCATGAAAAGGGTGAATAGGCCTATTGTAACTACCATATGCCATCTTGGCCTCATTCATGACATCTCCCACACCTATAATATTCTCTCTTCTCTCTCAAAATTTCTATTTAATAAGGCATTCAAATCATGATTTTACATCCCTCGAATGGGTGTAGTAAATCTCTACAAAAATTACCTTGTACTCCTTTGAATCAATAGAAGAATACTTGTAGATTTCTTTTTGAATGCTAATGTGCTACATGAGAGTTTATTTTTAGAATGTATGAATGATGTTATCATTTATAAGTACTTTCATTTACCTAAATCTAGTTTATTAGTCTATTTTAGGTTGTATGAAGTGTTGGCAAGTAGAGGTGTTCTTGAAGTGTCATAAGATAATAGTACCTTGTGCAAATCTAGGCCTTTATCCTTCAAGTTGAAAAAAATCTTACTCAACCTCCATATGAATCATTCATGCTTAGAACATTATAAATAAGTTTTATTAGTATTAATATTTATTAGGTTCATTGGTGTGTTCAAAGGATACAGTAAAAGTGGTTCTTCAATCACTGGTGTATTACCACTTTAGTATAGGTGCTTTTACAAGTTTTCATCTCTTTTCCATTTTCATTGTAATAAGAATAGGTCTTAAAGAGAGTTCAGGTGAAAAATTAGGGGAGATATCTCAATAAAAAATAGAGGTTTAACCTACATCTTAGGTATCCCATGGCCTATAGGTCACTCAAATGTTAGTCTAGGTTTAGGTGGATGTGAACAATCTTACTCAATAAGGGTGAAACCTAATTACCTAATAGTTCTAAAATCCATAGTGGGACCAGCTATCAAGTACCTTGGATACCTAATTTGAAAATATTTGACAATATTGGAAGACATATGGTAGGCTAAGGACAATCAATGGTAGATTAAAATGTAGTTTCATGAAAAAAGTGTCCACTAGATCATATTAAAAAGGTAAGTAGATTGAATTTATTGAGCTATATTTAGATATTTCAAGTAAAAAAAGGGTTCCTAGATTTATCCCACAACACCCAATTCTACAAAGTCTACCAATTTTGTCCATATAAAGCCTATTGTAATCCCTCTTTTCCCAATGTCAAGGCCTAAAATATAAGAATTTTTACCATTTAATGGTGTTATACCTTTAAAATTTAGCCAATTTGATCATATCCCAATTGATGTCTTTGAATTTTTCCATATTTCATAGGGGAAAAATCCACCTCTTATGGATCACATATTTGATATAGCCAAATTATGATTAGTATACAACATCACCCAAAAAAATCTAACGATGAGACTCTTAGAAACTTATTTGAGAGGAAAAGATCTTAAATGGCATAGGGTTCTCATTCCAACCTCCATAAACACATGCGATGAATTTAGTGAGTGTCTTTGTAAACATTTAAAGATAAAAGTGATCATGTTTTATTACTTGAGAAACTCATCTCAATTAAGAGGAACCCCTAGAATCTATGGTTGATTTTAATATAGATTTAAAAGACTTGGGATAGTAACCCCATCATCATCAATCCTACACCTAATTATTCCTTCACATACTACCTAAGGGCCTTGAATTCTGATGTTGTTGGAATGATATTGTCCATGTGTGGGACCACATTATCAGAGGTGTATGAAATATATATAAAAACATAAAATTTATTGATCCAAGTAGGAAATGTAAATCCTAGGTGCCTTATTCTCCTCTTTCTAAATATCCAACCCACTTCTCCCATCATTGCTCCATTTCTAACTTCAAACAATTAAGACTAGTCTAATAGTAGCCAAGTAGATAGTTTTGGTAGTATTGAGGGGTTGCTCAAAGCTCAAAACAACAAATTGGTAGCCTTAGAGAGGAAGAAACAGACTTCCTATATACCCTATCAAGCCCCTTATCATGATCCATACCCATGTTATCCATATAATAGAAACCCTTATCCACCCAACCAATAAGGCCAAGGGTAGATCATATAGGTTAGACCTTACAATAACTATAACCCCTATTTTGTAAGCAGGTTAAGGGCATTGGTAGTAACAAAAAATAACCTTACACATGAAGGTTAAATGTCTACTTCATTGGGGAAATTAGATGGTTTTGTGATGGCTACAATTGGGGAAGTATGTTAGACTTCTTATTTGTAGTAGGGTCCTACATTTCAAGTACATGGCACCATGCCTCCTCCACCACAAGGTCCTATAATACCTCATGGTGATATTCCTATCATTACACCAACTAAAGTGATAAGACCAAAAGGAGGGAATTTTAGTAAAGCACCTACTGAGACCACCTTTGAAAACTTTCAAGAAGTTCAACACACTTTTGAGTAAGTGGAAGAAAACTTGGGGTAAAATGTTTTCAACATAGATGATTCAATTATAACCCACATAAGGGATAAAAAGAGAATTATTGATGATAACTTGGGTAAGTATAAGGCCTCTCAAACACATCCCCAAGTGACTTAATAGCTTATCTCTCAAACTAAAGTCAAAAAAACATCTCCAACATAGAAGACAAATGGGTAGCAATAGAAGAGTCCCTTCATTCCACAAGTCACACAAGCCATAAGTGATGCCACTACTTCCAAGTTATAACCCAAGAGTGCCAATTATCTCTTTCACACTGTGGACTGCATGAATAAGTCTAATGTTATCATTTATATGTGGGATGTTCTACTCATTCTAGGGTAGAAAGATATTCTTCAAAAGGAACTCTCCAAGATTTATCTCATGAACAAGAAATCTAATAAGGTAAGTGAAGTTTATGCTAATGATAGTTAACCTAGTAAAGTCCAAACTCTTAAGGTAGTTAATCCACCTCTATTGTAATTATCAGTCATAATAGGATATTTTACTATCAACAATTACCTGATAGATAATGGTGTTTCTACCTCAATCATGCCAAAATCCATATCTAATAAACTAGAGCTCAAGTATAAACCCAATGAGAAAGGAGTCTTGTAATTAGATGGGTATCCCACAAAGATATTAGGTGTCCTAAAGGAATTGAATATTTTTTTATTAGCCTACCCCAATTTTACTATCTCATAATATGTCATGGTAGTTGATCTCCCTCCATATTTCTCCCTATACATATCTAGGGATTTCACTAGAAATATTGGGGGATACCTTTAATCTAACTGGTCATACATGGTCTTTAAGACTAGATATGGGACAAGGGTCACTATTAAGTTTGATAATATTTCTAGCTTCCACTCAGAACCCTTTATGACTAGCCTATCTAATGTAAACTACATTTTCCTATATGAGGATGAGAACATCAATGAGAAAGAACCCAAGGATCATATTGAAGGCATCTCAAATATAGTCCTTGATGAGTGGGCAATTGACAACCATGATTTTGATCCCTATAATAACAGTGATGAGGTATACCTAGGTGTATATTAAATTCATGAGGAAGGAGCTATTGTACCTAGTCTCACAATCCCAACTCAAGAGGATGATGGCATATGGACCTTGTTTTTTGATGGATCAAGTTCAAATAATAGGAGTGGGGTTGGATTAATGATTTTTCACCTTCTAATTAGATGTATTATTATACAATAAGGTTTTCATTTGGTTGTAATTCAAACACTGTAGACAATGAATCCAGTACACATGAACTACAATTGGCAAGGAGAAGAGGCATCAAACATTTACAAGTGAAGGGTGATAGTGAACAAGTGATGCAACAAGGGTGTTAGTGCAGTTAAGAATCATATTTTGAAGTCCTACTAGCACCATTTTTTTAGATCTTTTAGAAGAATTCCTAGCATTTTACATCCATTCTATACCAAGGGAGTCGAAACACCATGCAAATATACTTTTAGCCATTGGTGACCAATATGACATTATTGACGGAGTCAAAGGAACTTAGAGACAATAAAAAATTAAGGATGTATGCAATCCATTTATATTTTATAATGAGGTGAGTTGGGAGGTCTTTGAGAGTGATGAGTAGATTATTTGTTTTCTCATGCATAAGGTAGAATTTTGTCATAAGAATCAAGTTAGGTTGAAACATCAATTTGATGATAAAATAGTATAGTTAAGGAATAAAAAATTGGACAAGGGATTAGTGACATTACAAATCATATTCAATGAATATGATCAGTTGAGAAGGGATAAAGTGAGTATCCCAACTAAAGAAGAACATTATGAGAAGATAGTCATATTTAAGCACAAATTTCTTAAGTTGGGAAAAGTAAACACATCATAAGAGAGATATTACTTAATAACCTTATTTTAATATTATTAAAATGAATTTTCATGGGAGTACCATGATCTAAAATTATTTTAACCCAAGCTATCCAAACACACCATATAGTTGGAGGACAATGCAAAAATGGTAAGGTAGAAGAAAAGACTAGTCAATCCTAATGTTGAAGAGCTCATAAGAAGGGAATTGTTTAAATTGATTGAATATAAGATCATATTCCCCATTAATCATTCATCATGGTTAGAAAACCTTGTGCCTATGAGGAATAATAATGGAGAGATATGTCTATGTGTTGATTTTAGAGACCTTAATAAGGTGTTTTTTAGAGACCATTATCCAGTACCCTCCATATATAAAATCCTTTAGAAGGTTGTAGGCTCTCAAAGGTTTTATTTTATTTTTGATTACTCTATATACAATTAAATATTGGTTATGGATGAGGATAAACATAATATTTCCTTAACTACAAAGTGAGGCACCTATGCATACATGAAAATGCCCTTTGAATTATCTAATGTAGGGGAAACTTTACAAATGGAAATGGATGTTTACTTTCAAGGGATAATTAATTAAATGGTGATAAGATATCTTGATGGCATCACTATGTTTTCAAAGGCCCCAACATATCACATGACACATTTGAAGTTAGTCTTTGATAGGTGCAAGTAGTTTTGAGTGTTGTTAATTCCCAAGAAATGTATTTTTCAAGTTCAAGAGGGTAGATTATTGGGACATGTGGTATAAAATTATGGCCTCTAAATATACCCTAAGAGGGTTGAATTAATATTATCTTTACCCCTACCCAAGCCCAAGAAAGGTTAGAAGAGCTTCTTAGGGAAGATTAACTTCATAAGGAGGTTTATTCTAGTTTTTATAGAGTAGTTAAGCCTCTTAATCACATGCTTAAGAAACATAAAGAGTTAAGATAGAGAAATAAATTATATCATATATTTTAATACATTAAACATTCCATCTCTCAATCCCCAACACTCATTAACCCTAACTTTTTCAAAGAATTTTTCTAGTATGCATTATTTAGAATAGATGTAATATTTGCTATGCTTATGTAATAAAATGATGAAAGTCTAGAACAACCAATTGAATTATATACTAAATAATTATAAGGATATTAATAAAGGTATACATTTATGTAGAAGCATGTACTTTATTTTATGAGAGTATTGAAGAAGTTTAGGCACATGGTTTCTAGCAACAAGGTCATAGTGATGGTAGTGCACCCAAGCATCAAAGAGTTTATACTCAATAGAGATATGAGTGAGAAGAGAGTTGGGTGGTTAACAAAGTGTATGAAATATGAAATTTAGGTGAGAGAGACCAAATTAATTAGAGTTAGAGGTCTATGTGATCATTTTATAATAGAGGTGAAGGAATATAAAGACATAGTGTTGGTAGTCCATGATAGTTAGCAGGTGGTTACAAACACGACTCCTCTCAACTGGACCAATGATGTGTTCAAGTTACTTAAAATAGGATAATGTCTTATGGGATTAGATAGGAAAAAAATGAGGTATTTTATAATACATACCATACCATATGTGTTGATAGATGGAGTGTTCATTAATAAGGATGTAGGAGGTATGATTTTAAGATGTGTTGAATCAAGCCAAGTTGATAGGCTAATTGAGCAGTTTCATGATGGTCATGCTAGTGGGAAATTTTATTCCAAGATGAAAACCTATAAAATAATTATATATGGATAATTTTTGCCTAAATTTTTAGATATTCACATACTTGGGTCATAAAGTGTTCAAAGTATGCCATGTTCACTAGCAAACAAAAGCTAGTTGCCCTTCCCTTGCAACCCATTCAAGTTGAATAAACCTTCATATAGTGGGGATTAGACTTAATAGGCATTATCCATCCCCATTATATTTATAGACATAAGTGGGTCATCATAGACACTTACTACTTCACAAGGTGGGTAGAGGCATTTGAACTTAAGGACACCAATGAGAACTCAATCTTGGAGATCAATGATAGTATTGTAACCAAATTTAGTGTACCTTAAACAATCATATCTAATAATTAATTTTAGTTAAATAGTGGTAAGGTATATTATTGGTCCCTTATTCATGGAATTTACCTCAAATATTTCTCCAACTATTACCCATAGGTAAATGGGCTAGCAGAGTCCACAAACAAGAAATTGATAAGAATCATCAAGAGGACCATGGAGGATAGTCAAAGAGAATGTCATACAAGGTTTAGTAATACCTTATGGGTATATATATTCATACCTAATAGGTCTAATAGACATTATCCATACCTCCTTGTCTATATTAGAGAGGAAAGACTACATATTTCCCTTGAACTGCTAGCTTGAGCTTGATCACCAACTTGAACTCTTAGAAGATGATGTAATGCAAGTGAGGATAAATGAGTTGAGATAGTTAGAGGAGAAAATGGATAATTTAATTCATGCCATTTGGTATAATTAACATCAAGTTAAGAAGTTATTTTACAAAAGGGCTTCATCTAGGACATTATAATAAGTAGATGTAGTCCTCAATTGGGATGCTGACTGTGTAAAACCAAGTAAACACTCAAAGTTTGATAGTATTTGGAGTGGACATTATATCATCACCAACTTCAAGGAAAGAAATGTTTTTTAACTATATAGATTTGATGGTGAGGGAATCCTAAGCCTTTTCAATGGGATGTTCCTCAAGTTCTATTATTAATCTCCTTCATGTTATTCTTCTACATAGTAGCTAGAGTTTATTTTTTCCCTCTAAGTGCTTCTACACATGCTTACATTTGTTTCTTGGTATTATTATTGGTAGGTATGCATTGTATTTTACTATTTCATATTTTTTATTTTTTATTTCTCATTATTCCAAAGTATGCAAAGTATAAGGCAGAGCTCATGTGTAGTCAATTTTCATCCATTAATTCATCAAGAGCAAGTCTAAAAGTTCTAAGTTACTTGATCAATATGCTGGTCAATCTAGTTGAGTCACCAAAAAAAATTGACCACTTTCTAGTCCTAGACATAGAAGGGGATCAACCTAATTCCCTTGAGTTTTGATCCATCATTAGTCTCGTGGTTGTCATTCATATTTTGAGTTTGGATGGTGTTCAAGAAGTTCACTATTTTTTCATGTTACAAATTTGATTTTTCAATTTTTATATCTATTTTAAAACTTAAATAAAGTGTTTTCATCTTGGTCAAGCAATTTAAATGTACTTTGGTCACTTTCATGGAGTTATAATAATTAAAAAATGTCATGGTGAAGGTAAAGTGAGAAGGTAGTATAATGAGGACTCATAAACACCTATACTTTTCTCAATTAGATAAGGTATGTTCATCTTTAAAGTTTCAAGAGCATGGTAAAAAGTTTCTTAGGATTAATTTTAGATCTATAATATGTCATAAAGGTCTTTTCATATGATATTTACATGATGTTCAATTGATATGCCTATTTAAGGTCATATATATGTGCCAAATTTAATGTTTTTGGTCATAGTGAGACATGAATTGGCCTTGATAGACCACTAAGTCAACTCAAACACATTTAATAAACCTCATAATATTAATCAAACCATTAATAGAACATTTCATACCTCATTTAATCCATTACCATCATGGTCAATATACCAATCCTTTTGAACAGGCCTCACACATGCTAAATAGTGACTTTTCAACTCCCTCAATTCATAACCTCAGGTTTAAAATGTCACATGACCCCTATTTTCCCTCCAAAACACATAATAATGATGTCTTTATTTATAAAAAAAGAATAAATTTATATAAATTATAAGCTATAGAGGTTTCTCAAGTTGTATAGATCCCTACAGTACATACTAGCTCAAGTGGAGTCATGGTTTTGTAGAGGGAGGTTAGTAATGTCAAATGGAGAAGAAAGTAAAATTTTTAAGTGAAAAGGAAGATAAAAATTATCCTACCTTCTCCTTGAGCTCATTGGTATACTAAGATAACTCCTCAAGTTTACACCCACACTTATGGAGGAGAGAGAATGGAGGCCTAAGATCATGACTAGATAAAGTACATTTAGTCATGTTGTACCCAAGGGAATTTGTCTTGGGATTGGTTTCATGATCTATATAAACATTCCTTAATAACTTAAGGAGTTTATATGCCATCCTTGTCTGTGTAGGCCAAGTTGGAGAGAATAGTTTTCATAGATTCTTGTCTTGCCTACTCAAACCAATGCTTGATGTCATTTCATCATGTATTAAACAATCCTATCATAGCACTTTCAATTTATGAATCACACATGTGTGCTCATAAAACTATAAAAACTTCAAGACTAGTTCCTATGTGAAATATGTAGCTAGTTTTTTACAATAGATAGGGGTTGAATATCCTCATCAGAGGTTATTGGCTGAGTTTAAGAGTTGATAGAGTGTATTAAAGTTTCCCCATGCCTCTTTACTTAAAATATAGGTCCAATATCCTCTTATAAACTCAAAGGATCTTAAAGAATAAGGAGATTATATATATGTGAGGACCACTATGGTGAACATTGTATGTGATCCAATGACATCTATAGAGCCCTAAAATACAACCAAGAACATGGAAGGAGGTGTTGAATTGATAATAGCTCATCATAATTCCCTTGTGAAAAAGATTTTGGAACTCTATGATAGCCTTAAAGGCTTATAAACCCTCCTCATCACTTCCAAGCTCACTCAATCAATTTTAGAAAAGTTTAAGGTCTTTTACAAAAATTAAGGTTCCTCAAAGATTCATAAGTTCCATCTTTTACCTGTGTATGCTTCATTTCTACCTCCAAAGTACCATGTTTGATTATGTATATGTGTAAGGGTATTAAATATTTATAAGGTTTGTCAAGGAAGGGTCCCCATAATCCATCTCACACCATTTTAATTCTTATGTCATTTCACATGTTTTCCATTGCCATTCATGCTATGTCAACCCTATTTTCATGTACCACACTCTATATCTCTCTAATGTCACCCTCCTTCATTCATACACCCTTCACTCCATGACTATATCATATCAAAATACCTTCATATCACATTTAAACCATCAATATAAATTAAACCATATAATTTTGGACTTATATTTTCATATACATAACTAACGAGGCAAATAGCCACCTACATCCAACCCTTTAAAGCTTATTGTAGTAGAGTATCGAACGGGCACTATGTAGACCATAAAAAAGCATGAGGATTCGTGTGACTATGATATTATGTTCATCATGAAGAGGTAAATGAATATTTGGGTGTGTTACAAGAGTTTTTAGTGTCTTTATATCACTTTACTCTCATACAAACATGGTGCTCAGGCACTTGTACATAATTAACATATATGAATGTGTACCTATAGTAGTGTTAATGCATATGAAGAACCATATTTTTCTTATGGTAGAAATGAAACAATCATAAAAGAATTAATATGGTTAATAATAAAAGAGATTTTAATTTTTATGGTCATCACATCTAAGAAGGTAGAGGAACATCAACTCAAGCTTCGGAACACATAGGCATACTCAGACATGAGCCTTAAACTTAAGAATGGTAGTGTATGAAATAAGAAAAAGAGTGTTTTAAATTCATCATATGAGAGTATATTCATCCTTGAGATATTTAATGGACACTAAATTATCAAAAATAATTTAAAATGTAATAAGAGGGCCATATTTAGAATTTCATGCTCAAATACATAGTCAACAAGTAGTTTACTACTAGTTTGAGCCAAAATGATAGTTTGAACCCTTTATAAGCATGGGAAAATATCCAAATTTAGTAAAAATGGTAAATATGACCAGTTGAAGTTATTTTTACCTCCATTTGGGCTATATAAATAGTATGTATACCCACTATTTAATCTTATACCAAGCCCTATCTATGATAGTTGGTTATGTGGGTTGAAGGGTGAATCCATGTCATGAAGGGTCTGTAGATAGTTTTAGATCCACATAATATTTTAGAGAAGTAAAACAAGATGGTAATGGTCCTCAGATCTCCTCTAAATGGGTTAGCATTTAGAGTTACATTAGGTACCCTTGGAGGTAGGCCAATATAGATAAGTACATAATCCTACTCACAAACCCTAATACCATCTTAAGGTTATTTTAAGACCTTACATTAAGTTGGATGGTTAATGAGCGGTGTATGAATATGTTAAAGACCTTGAAAAAGATTTTTTAATTACAAATAATTGAAAAACAAGGCAAAGTTGATTCAAAACCTTGCTCAAGCCACTCACCCTAAATATAGTCAACTCGAGAGACACCTTTAAGTGATCACCCACTTCATCACATAGATGCTCAGGGCCAAAGATATTAAGGAATTTCAAGTCTCCATATGGATTGAATATTCATGAAATATTGGTTGAAATTTGGGTCTAACATTTATGAATGAACTTTAAGAAAATAACCAATCAAAATTGGTTTGCAAATAACCCTAATCCCACCTTTTAATGTTCTTATCTCCACACATCCTTTGCATGGCAACCCGAGCCATTCATGGAAGATGAAAAAGCTAGTACATTATAGATTTATGGAGATTTTTCTTGGTTTGGAAATCCATATGCTATGAACCATCATTAAGATGGTGGATATCTCAAAAACTGCATAAACCCTAGAAGTGACCTAATGGTGGAGTTTGACCTCAAAACCCATCCAAATGAAGTATTTTGACAATGAAATGGCCTTTAAGGTCTAATTAAACCTTTTGATCATCATATGGAAACTCATTTTTTAGTATATGTAGGATTCTAAATATATGGAAAAAGTCTGTATGTGTTAGTTCAAGCACAAGAGCAAGGATATGGGGAGTGTTTGTGTACATAATGATTTCAAGGAGAGAGAATGAGTCCTATATCATATAAAAATATCCTCTAAAATTCATAAAAGTGACCTAAATTACTAGTTTTATAGTGTAAAAAAGCATAGGTGTTATATTTTATAGCTATATACATCCAAATGGGGTCAAAAATCTTGATCAATCTAGTGATACTGCTTCTTGAGGTCTCTGAGATAGTATTCAAGATGGGAAAAATGCAAGAGTGCCCTAAAACCCAAAGTTTTGGACCAAAATTCATGATCCAATTTCGCAAACATATTGGTCCACTATTTCCACTATGACTATCACCAAAAGGTCAATTATAGGACCATTTGAGTATCAATAACACTTCAAACCTTCAAAGGAGGACCTATCATGATGTTGGGACACATCCTTATCAATTTATATCTTAGGAAAAGCCCCTATAATTTGTCACTTTTACTTGTAGACATGTAAAACCTACTCAAAAGACATGTTTCTCACATTAGGATCATATTTAAATTCTTATCATGGCTTGGATGATTTGCATGTGGATCTTAACCCTTTAGGGAAGATGGGGGGGTCTATTGACTTGAATTTGGTACCATTGCTTTGGAGATATAATCCATAGTCTATATGAACCATCCCTAAGACCCCCAAGCATTCTTGAACCCCATTAAACCCTAATAGTGACTTAACTATGAAGGTTCAATGAAAAATGCATTCAAACACTTAGGACTTGGTTGACTAACACCTAGAGTATATTGCAAGCTTAGAGGGTCTCATGCCCATGGCACCTGAAAATATAGAGGCTGTATAAACACCTCCCAAAAGTGAAAGTTTATAGGGTTTTAGGTATAAAATGTGTTGTATATCATAACCATTAGTTATGAACTATGGTAAAGGCAATTTTAAGTCTTGTTCTATTTCTCTAACACCATAATTATGCATGAAAGTGTTTTAAGGTGTCTCTATTATCTCCTATTAAGTAATTAGTCTATAAAGCTAGTTTGAGTAGTTTATTCATACAAGGAAAATGAATTGCAGGTGAAGGATAGTTGGGAAGGCCTAGGTGCAGATGCAAGGAGTTAATAAAAGAATATTTTAGGTCTTCTTGAATAATTAAAGCCCTGATTTAGTTGTTCTAATCACCTAAGAAGTAGATGAGTATGAAGATGAAGAACAAGTAGAATAGGCTAACTTAAATTACAAGTTGAAAAGTATAATAGACATATAATGACATTATGGCATTAATGAATCACCTAAAATCATTGGTAACTATCATTTATGTGATCATATCCCAAATTTAAGATGGGTATAATTAGTTTTAAGGAGAAGTTTATAGGTACATTAAAGGAAAGGTTGCTCAATACCTCTTGGAGGCCTATCCACACCCCTTTTATGTTATGTAACTACTATTATAGGGAATATTGGGCCATTTTGAGCATGGTCAATGCCTACATGAATTCAAAGAGGGGATTTACAACCTCCATACCTTTTGTCAATGCCAATGTGGACTCATTAAAGAAGTGGTAATGCATGAAAAGGGTGAATGAGCCTATTATAACTACATACACCATCTTTGGCCTCATTCATGGCCTCCGCCATGCATATAATCTTCTATATTATCTCTCAAAATTTATATTTAAGTATATATGAATCTCTTTCTTTCACATCCTTCAATTTGGTGAGGGAATCTCTACTAAAATTTCCTTGTACTCCTTTAAGTCAATAGAAGAATACTTATAGATTTATTTTTGAATGCTAGTGTGCTTAATTAGAGTTGATTTGAAAAATTTATGAATGATTCTATCATCTATAGGTCATTTCATGCACCTACATTTAGGTTATTATTCTATTGTAAGTTGTATGAAGTGTTGGAAAATAGAGGTGTTTCTGAAGTGTCATAAGCCAATAGTATCTTGTATAAATCCAGGTCTTTGTCCTTCAAGTTACAAAACTCTTACTCAACCTCCATATGAAAAATTCGTACTTCAAAAAATTTCAATAATTATGATTAGTATTAATCTTTATCAAGTTCATTAATGTGTTCAAAGGATAGACTAAGAATGTATCTTTAATCATTGGTGCATCATCACTTTAGTATAGATTCTCTTACTAGTTTTCATCTCTTTTCCCTTTTCATTACAATAAGATTAGGTTGTAGAGAGAGTTAAAGTGATAAATTAGAGGATATAGACCCATTAAATCTAGAGGTTTTACCATAATCTTAGGTATCCCATAGTGTATAAGTCACTCTAATGTTAGTCTAGGTTTGAGGTGGATGTAAATAGTCTTCCTTAGCAAGGGTTCAACCTAGTTATCTAATAGTTTTGTCATGCCTAGTGGGACTATATATCAGTTAATTTGGAAACCTAATTTTAAAATATTTGACAATGTTGGTAGATATATAAAAGGCTAAGGACAATCAATTTTAAATTAGAAGGTAGTTTCCTGCAAAAAATGTCCACTAGATCATCTTCAAAAGGTAAGAATATTGAATTTGTTGAGATATATTTAGATATTTCAAGGATAAATAGGGTTCCTATATTTATCCTAAATCTCACACCCTAAAAATCTCCCAAGTCTCCCAATTCTACCAATTTTTTCCATACACAGCCTATTATAAGTCCTTTAATCCCAATAACAAGGCCTAGAATGTAAGCATTTATACCCTTTAATTGTTGAATCCCTTTAAACCTTAAATTTTTTGATGATATCCTAGCTACTACCTTGAAAATTATACCATACTTCATATGGGAAAACTCTACCATTCCTATGGAATACATAGCTGATATAGCCAATTTATGCTCAATACACATCACCCAAGAAAATGTAGCCATGAGACTCTTGGAAATTTATTTTTGAGGCACATATATTTAGTGGTATAGGGCTCTCACTCCTACATCCATAATACATGGGATGAATATTTTGAGTGTCTTTGTAAACATTGTGAAGATAGAAGTGATCATGTTTCATTAGTTGAGTAAATCACCTTAATTAAGAGGGTAGCCCTAGAATATATGATTGATTTTAACTATAGATTTCAAAAGACTTGGGATAGGATTCATATCATCATCAATCCTAAACCTAATTATTCCTTCCTACACTACGTAAGGGCATTGAATTTTTATGTTATTTTAATGATATAATCTATGGGTGGGATCGCATTGCCAGCAGCATATGAAATCTCTATAAGCATAAAAAAATAGATGATCCAAGAAATAAATTTGACTCTTAGGCCCCTCATTCCCCTATTTCTAGATATCCAACCAACTTCCCCCACCATTACTCCATTTCCAACTCAAAAAAAGTAAGACTAGTCTGATGGGAACCAAGTAGATAGGATTGGTAAGATTGAGGGTTTATTCATAGCTCAAAACAATAAATTAGTAGGCTTAGAGAGGTAAAATCATTCTTATTAAATACCCTATCGATCCCCTTATCAGGATATATACCCATCTTAACCATAAAATAGACCCTCGTTATCTACCCAACTAATAAGGAAAAGTGTAGATCACAAAGGCCAGACCTTACAATAGTTATAACCCCAATGTTTCAAGTAGTTCAATGGCATTGGTACCAACACAAAATAACATTGCACAAGAAGGTCAATGGTCTACTCCATGAGGTTAATCAGGTGAGATGGTGATGGTTACAAGTGGGTATGTTAGAATTCTTATTTATAGTAGGGTCCTATATTTCAAGTACATGACACCATGACTCCTCCACCATAAGTTCTTCTAATACCTCATGGCGATATGTTTGTCATGAAACTAGCTCAAGTGCCAAGACCACAAGGAGGAAATGTGAGTAAATCACTTACTGAGATCACCTTTTCAAAAATTTAAGAAGGTGAAAACACTTTTGATCAAGTAGAAACAAACTTGGGGTAGAATGTGCTCAAGATAGATGATTCAATTACAACCCACACAAGGGATAAAATTATAATGATTGATGACAAATTAGGAAATTCTAAGGCCTCCCCAACACTTCCCCAAGTATCTTAGTAGCCTATCACTTAAATTATAGTCAACAAAACATCTAAATTATAGAAGACACATGGGTAGTAATAAAAGAGTCCCTTTAATCCATAAGTCACACAAGCCACAAGTGATTCCACTACTTCCAAGTTGCAACCCAAAAGTTCCAATTCTCCCTTTAGCATTATGGACTACATGAATAATTATAATGTTAGCATTCCTATGTGGGATGATATAATCATTCTAGGGTAGAAGCATCTTCTTCAATAATAACTCTCAATATTTCTGTCATAAATAAATAAGTTGATAAGGTAAGTACAGTTTATGTTAATAATAGTCAACCTAGTGAATTCCAAACTCCCAAGGTATTTAATCCACTTGCATTATACTTATCAGTCATAATAGGAGATTGTATTGACCATAATTGCATGATAGTTAGTGGTGCTTCTACCTCAGTCATGCCAAAAGCCATAGATTATAAGCTAGAGCTCAAGTATGAACCCAACAAGAAATGAGACTTGTAATTAAATAGGTCTCCAACAAAGGTAGTAGATATACTAAAGGATCTCAATATTGTGTTATTAATGTACACCAATTATACTATCTCATAATATGTCATGGTAATTCATCTCCCTCCATATTTTTCCCTATGCCTATCTAGGGATTTCACTAGAAATATGGGTGGATACCTTTCATCTAACTAGTCATACATGGTCTTTAGGACTAGGTATGGGATAAGGTTCACTATTAGGTCTGAACCTATTTTTAGGTTCCACGTAGAACCTTATATGCCTAACCTATCTAATGTAAATTGCACTATCCTAGAGAAGGATGTGAACATCAATGAGAAAGAACCCAAATATCATCTTGAAGGCATATAAATCTTCTCCTTAATGAATGGGTAGTTGAAAACAATGGTTTTAACCCCTATAAGAACATTGAGTAGGTATACCTAGGTTTATAGTACATGAATGAGGAAGGAGTTATTGTACCTAATCTCATAAGCCCAACTCAAGAGTTTGATGACATATGAAATTTATTCTTTGATGGATCAAGGTCAAAGAATGGGAGTTGGGTTAGAGTAATGCTTGTTTCCCCTTATAATTAGAGGTATTATTATTTAATAATGTTTTAACTTAATTTTACTTCAAACACTATTGAGTATGAAGCCCTTATACATGGACTAGAATGGGTAAGGACAAGAGGCATCAAACTTTTACAAGTGAAGGGTGATAGTGAGATAGTAGTGAAATAAGTAAAGGGTGTTATTGTAGTTAAAAATTATCTTTTGAAGGCATAAAAGCACTGAGTTTTGGATATCCTAGAATAATTCTTAGCATTTGACATTCATTCTATACCAAGGGAGTCCAATCACCATGCATATAGACTTGTATGCATTGGTGCCCAATAGGAAATTTTAGATGGAGTCAAAGGCACTCAACGAATAGTCAAAAATCAAGGTTGTATATAATACATCCATACTTGATAATGAGTTTAGTTGGTAGGTATTTTATAGAGATGAGAAAATTTCTTGTTTTCTTATGCATGAGGTAGAATTATATCATAAGAATTAAGGTAGGTTGAAACATTAATTTGATGATCAAATAGTATATTTAAGGAATATAAAAATTTCCCAAGGGATTAGTGAAATAAGAAATAATCTTCAATGAAGATGATCAATTGAGTAGGGATAAGGTGAGTATCTCAACTAAAGAAGAACGTTATGAGAATATAGTCATCTTTAAGAATAAATTGCTTAAGTTGGGAAAAATGAACACAACAAAAGAGATAGATGCATTCATATCTTTGTGTTAAGAGTATGCATATGTATTTACATGGGAGTAACATGATCTGAAAGGCTTTGATCCCAAGATATCTAACACACCATAGAGTTGGAGGATAATGCAAAAATGGTAAGGTAGAAGCAA